>SJXQ01005111.1:67446-140462 GCA_006408695.1 Aepyceros melampus
CAGATGCCATGATCTTTGTTTTCTGAATGTTGAGCTTGAAGCCAACTTTTTCACTCTCCTCTTTCACTTTCATCAAGAGGCTTTTTAGCTCCTCTCCACTAATCTCCAGTAGCATATTGGGCGCCTACAGACCTGGGGAGTTCATCGTTCAGTGTCCTCTTTTTGCCTTTTCATACTTTTCATGGGATTCTCAAGGCAAGAATACTGAAGTGGTTTGCCATTCTCTTCTCCAGTGGACCATGTTTTATCAGAGCTCTCCACCATGGCTTGTCTGTCTTGGGTGACCCTAACGGCATGGTTCATAGTTTCATTGAGTTAGACAAGGCTGTGGTCCATGTGATCAGATTGGTTAGTCTTCTGTGTTTGTGGTTTTCAGTCTGTCTTCCCTCTGATGGAGAAGGGTAAGAGGCTTACGGAAGCTTCCTGATGGGAGAGACTGACTGAGGTGGAAACTGGGTATTGTTCTGATGGGCAGGGCCATGCTTAGTAAATCTTTAACTCAATTTTCTGTTGAAAAGTGAGGCTGTGTTCCCTCCCTATTGTTTGACCTGAGGCTAAAATATGGTGAAGTTTGACCCCCCTCAAAAGTTCCCATGCAGGCACTGCTACACTTAGTGCCCCCAGCCTACAGCAGGTCACTGCTGACCCAAGCCTCTGCCAGAAGCTCCTGGACACTCACAGGCAAGTCTGTATACTAGTTTACTCAATTGCTTAAGTTGTCTAGTTCACTAATTGTCATACATAACTGGTAATCATGGTCACAGAACAAACTTTGAAGAAATATAAATGTCTGTATTCTACCCCAGGCACACTGACCAATGATCATTAGTCAGTGAAACCTGAAATCTTTATTTTTAAATATTTATCTATATGATTTGAATGCTCATCCAGATTTAGGACAAAGTTCCATAAATGATTCCTGAACATGAGTCATACTCTACAGCCAGATAAGTTCCTAAAGTGCTGTAATGAGGCCTTCTGTGTATACCAGCAGAGGGATCATATAGTAGGACATTTAATATGGGGGAGCTAGATAATCAAAACTAGTTCATCTTATCCATGATGTTTTATCTCATGGCACGAGTAAATCCTCAAATTTTTGTTGACCAAAAACTTTCACAGTCCCTGAGAGCCTGCCCACTGGGCTCAGAGCTTGAAACCCCAACCTCTAAACTGTCTTGAGAAAACTTCTCCTTTTAAACAGTGATTAAATGAGGTTTTTGTTTATTATGCAGATTAAACTTGCAGATGATCCAAACATAGAATCTTATCATACACTGAATGACATATGAAATCCAAAAATCCCCAAACATTATGAAATGTTCAGCCAGAACTCAAACAGTGCAGTTTGACAGACAGACACTACTTGTATTTATTACATCATACTCCAATCTACATTTAGGAGTCTCTTCTGAAAATAATAATAATTAGGGAAAATTGTATGTATAAAGATGTTTAATTACAGTGTTTTTAAAATATGCAAATAAATAATTGTTATTATAATTTTTAAAGAATGTTCAAAGGTACAGAGGAACAATTAAATATCATAGACAAACATTCCATGTAGAAACAGCCAATATTAACATGCTAATGTACTGACGTTTAACTCACAGCTTTATATGTTTTTCTTTTTTTAACAAAACTATAATTATACATAGATAAAATCTTATATTCTGTTTTTCTCACCTAGCACTGATTGTCTATTTAATGTGATGGAAGATGCTAACAATCATTAAAGCTTGTTTTTTAAAAGTTTTTTCGGTGCCCCTAACATATTGCTGCAAATAAAAGACATATGTTTACCACTTTTGAAATATTTTAAGGGCATGGAAACATTCTTGACATAATGCTAAGTAAAAATTCAGAACATAGAAATATCCATACATGTCTTAGTCCATTTAGGCTGCTATGACAAAATACACACACTGAGTAGGTTATACCCAATATACGTTTATTGCTTATGGTTCTAGAGGTTGGAAGTCTAAAATCAGGGTGCCAGCATGGTCAGGGGGCTTATTTCCAGGATGCAGCCTTCTTACTGTATCTTCACCTGAAGAAAAGAGTGAGGGGTCTCTCTGGAGTCTCTTACATAAGCATGTTAATCCCATTCATGAAGTCTCTACTCTCATGACCCGAGGACCTCCCAAAGGCCCCATCCCCTAATACCATCACATTGAGCACCAGTATGTAGATGGGAGGGAGGAGATAGATGTATACCTATGGCTGACTCATGTTGAGGTTTGATAGAAAACAACAAAATTCTGTAAAGCAATTATCCTTCAATTAAAAAATAAATTAATTTTAAAAGAATTCAGAATTAAATATCAAAAGTAGAAGGAAATATACCAAAAATCAATAATTATACTGTATATAAAAATAACATTATATACCCATGCACAGATGGTCACATTATCTTTGATAAAGATAAATAAAGGAGATGAAGATAAAGGAGGCAAGAAAAGACAATCTCTTCAATAAGTGGTGCTGGGAAAACTGCACAGCTATGTGTAAAAGAATGAAATTAGAACACTACCTAATACAGAGGAACAATTAAATATCATAGACAAACATTCCATGTAGAAACAGCCAATATTAACATGCTAATGTACTGACGTTTAACTCACAGCTTTATATGTTTTTCTTTTTTTAACAAAACTATAATTATACATAGATAAAATCTTATATTCTGTTTTTCTCACCTAGCACTGATTGTCTATTTAATGTGATGGAAGATGCTAACAATCATTAAAGCTTGTTTTTTAAAAGTTTTTTCGGTGCCCCTAACATATTGCTGCAAATAAAAGACATATGTTTACCACTTTTGAAATATTTTAAGGGCATGGAAACATTCTTGACATAATGCTAAGTAAAAATTCAGAACATAGAAATATCCATACATGTCTTAGTCCATTTAGGCTGCTATGACAAAATACACACACTGAGTAGGTTATACCCAATATACGTTTATTGCTTATGGTTCTAGAGGTTGGAAGTCTAAAATCAGGGTGCCAGCATGGTCAGGGGGCTTATTTCCAGGATGCAGCCTTCTTACTGTATCTTCACCTGAAGAAAAGAGTGAGGGGTCTCTCTGGAGTCTCTTACATAAGCATGTTAATCCCATTCATGAAGTCTCTACTCTCATACCCGAGGACCTCCCAAAGGCCCCATCCCCTAATACCATCACATTGAGCACCAGTATGTAGATGGGAGGGAGGAGATAGATGTATACCTATGGCTGACTCATGTTGAGGTTTGATAGAAAACAACAAAATTCTGTAAAGCAATTATCCTTCAATTAAAAAATAAATTAATTTTAAAAGAATTCAGAATTAAATATCAAAAGTAGAAGGAAATATACCAAAAATCAATAATTATACTGTATATAAAAATAACATTATATACCCATGCACAGATGGTCACATTATCTTTGATAAAGATAAATAAAGGAGATGAAGATAAAGGAGGCAAGAAAAGACAATCTCTTCAATAAGTGGTGCTGGGAAAACTGCACAGCTATGTGTAAAAGAATGAAATTAGAACACTACCTACTACCATACACAAACATAAATTCTAAATGGAACAAGGAACTAAATGTAAGGCCACACACTGTATAACTCTTAGAGGAAAACATAAGAAAAACACTCTGACAAAAAGATCTTTTTTGACCCACCTTCAAAGTAATGAAAATAAAACAAAAATAAACAAATGGGGCCTAAGTAAACTTGAAAGCTTTTGCACAGCAAAGGAAACTATAAACAAAAGGAAAAGACAACCCACAGAATGGGAGAAATTATCTACAAATGAAGTGACACACAGATTAATCTCCAAAATACATTATACAAACAGCACAAAACAACAATAACAACCCCATCAGAAAATGGGGAGAAGATTTAAATAGCCATTTTTCCAAAGAAGACATACCGATGGCCAAGAAGCACATGCATAGATGTGCAACATCGTTAATTATTAGAGAAAAGCCAATCAAAATGACAGTGAGGTATCACCACACACCAATCAGAATGCCCATCATCAAAAAGTCTATAAACAATAAATGCTGGAGAGAATGTGGAGAAAAGGTAACTCTCCTACACAATTGGTGGGAATGTAAATTGGTACAACCACTATGGAGAATAGTATGGAGTTAAAAAACTGAAAATAAAACTACATATGATCCAGCAACACTACTCCTGGCATATATCAGAAGAAAACCATAATTTGAAAAGATACATGCTCCCCAATGTTCACTGCAGCACTATCTACAATTTCCAGGATGTGGAAGCAAAGTAAACATCCATCAACAGGCTAATGGATAAAGAAGATATAGTACATATATACAGTGGAATGTTACTCAATCATAAAAAAGAATGACATTATGCCACTTGCAACAACATGGATGGACTGAAATTATCATAATAAGTAAAAGTAAGTCAGAGAAAGACAAATAACCTATGATATCACTTACACGTGGAATCTAAAGCAATGTTACAAAAGAACTTATTTATACAACATAAACAGACACATGGACTTAGAAAACAAACTTAGGTTACCAAAAGGGAATGTAGGGGAGGGATAAACTGGGAGACAAGGATTGGCATATACATACTACTATATATAAAATATTTATTTCCTAAAGGAAATTAACCCTGAATACTCATTAGAAGGACTAATGCTGAAGCCGAAGCTCTATTACTTGGCCACCTGATTCGAAGAGCAAACTCATTGGAAAAGATCCTGATACTGGGAAAGACTGAAGGCAAAAGAAGAAGATGGTGGCAGAGGAAGAGATGGTTGGATGGCATCACCGATTCAATGCCCATGAACCGGGGCAAACTCTGGGAGATAGTGAGAGACAGGGAGGCCTGCTGTGTTGCAGTCCATGGAGTTGCAAAGAATCGGACTTGACTTAGTGACTGAAACAAACAGCAACAATATATAAAATAGATAACCAACAATGATCTACTGTATATAGCACAGGGAACTCTATTCATTCTGTAATAACATACATAGGGAAAGAATTTGAAAAGGAATGGATATATGCATGTATAACTGAATCACTTTGCTATACACCTGAAACTAAGACAAAATTGTAAATCAACTATATTCCAATATAAAATAAACTTAAGTTAAATAAATATATTTAGATTACATGGTTTCCTTTGTATATGTTCTGTACTTACAAGCTACATGAATAGCATCCATTGCTCACACTGCTTTTAGGTATTCAGAAAAAGTAATTTTCTAATAACAGTCCAAAGCAAATCAAACTGGACAGGAACTTTTGTGAAAATGTGAACTAACTATCCAGGCAACTACATTAACAGAAACATAGGGTCTTATTCATGCTAGCAATAGTCTGACACATTTCTGTAATGGCTGGTCAACAAAGATTAAATTGCATTTGGTTCTGGATTCTGTATTTTAAAGAGTATTGACAAACTAGAAAGCACTCAGAAAATGTTTACCAGAGAAGTTAGGAGTCAATCTATTTTTGAGGGGAAGGAGTACGTAAAATGGTTAAAAGAGCCAATGATGCCAATCAGAACAAAATTAAAAGGGAAATTCATTTTCAAATAGTTGAAGACTGTCTTAGACAAGAGGCAATTTCTGTCACCCCAAAACAAAAACAAGATAGTACTGAAATTGAAGTTAGAGAAACAGATTTCACTACCAATTTCCCTAAAGTATGAGAAACAAATGTCTGTCTCAACTTGAGACAGAAACGATATAGTCACCTGTCAGGATCACTTAGATTCTTGCTTTAAGTGGCAAGGTAGATTGGATAACCCAAATTTTTAATTTCAACCTTGAGATTCTCTGACTTTAAGATTATCTGATTACCTTCACTTAGGAAAACATACTTTTCTATACCATTTACTATCATTCAGAACATGACAAAGTCAAATTTGACTTATTTATATAGCATTTAAATCTGCTTTTTAGGCTAAGAAGTGTAATGTCGTATGATAAAAAATGTGTACACTGATACTATGAAAGAATTTCCAAAAGAGAAAAAATTAAGTTAAAAATGTTTTCAATTTTTATAATGAAAAGCTCTGAAGAGTCATTCAGATAATAGTATTTCAATTAGTATAAGAGATATTTATTATGATACTGATCACATGATATTAATAATGTTCTATACATGTCATAAAATATGAATTATAGACAAAATTCAAATTGCAATAGCATCACCCTGGTATCAAAGGCCTCATAGCTCTCATAATTCATAGAGGGAAAATATCATTGTGATTTAAGCATTAAGTATCATTCAAACCTTTTTTAATAATAAAATATGTATAATTATACTTTATGAAAAGCATTCAAGCTAATGAAACATTACAGAATATAAAGCAAAACAAGGGTTCTAGCAATGAGAACTTTAGTTATTTATCAATTTGGCATAAAACTTCTGTGCCCAGATCAGAACCGTGTCTGTTTTGTCAATGTGTAGACCAGATGACAGGTTCATTTTGAGTCATTACACTTGAACTATCTAAGAACATTAACGAATACCAACAGATACCTAGGCAGTCATAAGATGGATGGACATAGCCATGTCAGGCATTGGGAAAACAGCAGCTCTGATATCCTGACTATGCTGAGTTGGAGACAGTAAACCATTCATTAACCATTAACTAAGTTCCTAATATTTGCCATCTAGACCTTAAGGATGATACAACGGTGTTATTCCTACACTTAAGTACTTTACATCTTCATCAACACTGTAAGGATATGGAGGAAAAGAAATGTTTGTGCACTGTTGCTGGGAATGCAACTTGGTAGAATCACAATGAAAAAGAGTATGGAGGGTCCTCAAGAAATTAAAAATTGAACTACCGCACAATACAGCAATACCACTTCTGAGTATTATCTGAATAAATTGAAAACACTAATCTCAAAAGATATACAAACCCCAATGTTCATTGGAGCATTATTTACAACCAAGAAATGAAATCAACCTAAGTGTCCAGTGACAGATGAATATATAAAGATATGGGAAAAAGACAATCTGATATGCATATGCATATATACATGTGTGTGTAGGCATATATATGTGTGTGTATATATATATATACACACACAAATATATATATATAATGGAATATTATTTGAACATAAAAAAGAGTGAAATCTTGACATTTGCAGCAACATGTCTAGTCAAGGCTATGGTTTTTCCTGTGGTCATGTATGGATGTGAGAGTTGGACTGTGAAGAAGGTTGAGCGCAGAAGAATTGATGCTTTTGAACTGTGGTGTTGGAGAAGACTCTTTAGAGTCCCTTGGACTGCAAGGAGATCCAACCAATCCATTCTGAAGGAGATCAACCCTGGGATTTCTTTGGAAGGAATGATGCTAAAACTGAAGCTCCAGTACTTTGGGCACCTTATGCGAAGAGTTGACTCATTGGAAAAGGCCCTGATGCTGGGAGGGACTGGGGGCAGGAGGAGAAGGGGACCACCGAGGATGAGATGGCTGGATGGCATCACGGACTCAATGGACGTGAGTCTGAGTGAACTCCGGGAGTTGGTGATGGACAGGGAGGCCTGGTGTGCTGCGATTCATGGGGTTGCAAAGAGTCGGACATGACTGAGCGACTGAACTGAACTCAACTGACCTGAGTGTGTTTATTGGGCTTCCCAGGTGGTGCTCGTGGTAAAGAACCTGCTTGCCAGTGCAGAAGACGAAAGAGACGTGGGTTTGATTCCTTGGTCGGGAAGATGCCCTGGAGGAGGGCACAGCAACCCGCTTCAGTATTCTTGCCTGGAGAATCCTATGGACAGAGGAGCCTGGCAGGCTGTAGTCCATAGTCTCACAGAGTCAGACACACCTGAAATGACTTAGCATGCAGGCACATGGGCACACTATGTATATGTCAGTCCTAATCTCCCCAGTTTATCTCTTCCCCCTTCCCCTTTGGTAACTATAGCTTGTTTTCTACATCTGTGACTATTTCTGTTTCATGAATAAGTTCATTTGTACAATTTTTTTAGATTTCATATGTAAGTGATATCATATGATACTTGTCTTTCTCTGATGTACTTCACTCACTCTGACAATCTTTAGGTCCATCCATCTTGCTGCAAGTGGCATTATTTCATTATTTTGTATGGCTGAGTAATACTCCATTGTATGTACCACATCTGCTTTACTCATTCATCTGCAGATGACACTGAGGTCATGTCCTAAATGTGGTTGTTTACATGGCTATTGTAAACAGTGCTGCAGTGAACACTGGGGCACATTCATCTAAAGAAAATATATTGTTTCTTAATAATTAGATCTTACTTGTGGCCTTACTTTGCCAACCAGGAAAAGAAATGGTTTCAAGTTTCTGTGCAAAGCTTTCAGGTTACATTTCTAAAGGGATCTCAACATTTTGCCCAGCTCTTTTGAAAGCAGAACAAAGTAATTTTTGTTGGCTTCCCTGGTGGCTCAGAGGTTAAAGTGTTGCCTCCAATGCGGGAGACCTAGGTTCGATCCCTGGGTTGGGAAGATGCCCTGGAGAAGGAAATGGCAACCCACGCCAGTATTCTTACCTGGAGAATCCCCTGGACGGAGGAGCCTGGTAGGCTACAGTCCATGGGGTCACAAAGAGTAGGACACGACTGAGCGACTTTACCTAAAAGTTGTAGCAAATGAGGGTACCTGGTGATCGATGACCTGTGTATGATATGGGGGGCTTCCCAGGTAGCACTGGTGGTAAAGAACCCGCCTGCCAATGCAGGAGATGTAAGAGACATGGGTTCCTTTCCAGGGTTGAGAAGATCCCCTGGAGGAAGTTATAGCAACCCACTCCAGTATTCTTGCCTGGAGAATCCCATGGACAGAGCAGTCTGGCAGGCTACAGTCCATGAGGTAGGTCACAAAGAGTCAGACACAACTGAAGCGACTTGGCACGCATGCATGCACGTGATGAGGTGCCAAGCTATCAAAACATCTCAGGCCAACAGCTCAGCCACGTTCCAGGGTCAGGCTGCTCCCCGATGACAGAGGGAGGTCCCTCAGAAGAAACGTTGTTGCCCAAAGGGACTTACAGGCTCATGTTTGTGTGCTTACTTCTGAGTTGAGAAATCTAGATGACCCAAAAGAAGATTTTCTTGCAAAACAATATCACTCCAAACACAACTGTTTATCAGTATCTCCCCCTCACCCCCACCCCCACCCCTTTTGTGTGTGTGTGTGTGTGAGAAGTGATCTTTTTGCTGAGTGGCTAAGTGTTTCCAGAACAAACAAGCCTCTGGCTCCTGCAGTCCTGCCCATCTGCTCTCTGCCCTCCCGCCCCTCCTGGGAGTTGGAGATCTGATAGCCCAGGCTGAAGTTTGAAGCTCCCGGTGGCCATGCCGCCCTTCAGAGGGGTGCCTTGTCAATGCCAGGAAAAAAAAAAAAAAAAACAGGAAAGAGAAAGGGTAGGCTGGCTTCGGTGAAGTCATCCCAGTAAAGGTTAATAGCTGGGCAGTGACACCTCCTCACGGACTGGAGCGAAAATGCTGGGCAGCCAGGCAGCGCTTTGCTCCCAGCTGCCTGTCACGGTCCCGAGAGTAAGAGGTGACCTGTTTATATTTAGAAGGGGACAGCGCTAATAACCCGGCTCCCAGCTTCATTCAAGGCAGGCTGGCGCTTCGGAAGTTTGTAAACACCTACTTTCTGAGTAGGGGAGGAGTGCTTTTCTCTAAAAAGGAAAGAAGTTCACTACTGGGTTTTTTTTCCCCCTCCTGATAATTATCATCAGTGCGGAGAAGAAACTGCTATAGCACAGAAGGGCTGCAGCTTTCTCCACTTGGTTATTATTTTTAAAGGGCAGAAATGCCTGAAGGTGAAGACTTTGGACCAGGCAAAAGGTAATACTGATCTGTGTGTACTTTTTCCTTGAGTTTAGTTCCTATGCCAGTTATCTTTTCTTAAAAAATTATAACTAATTTAAAAGGTAGTTGAAATTAAAATTTAAAAAGGAGTGCAAACCCTTTAATTCCAGGAAAGGGAATTTTCTTTGGCACGAAGAGAGAAACCTAAAATTAACAGAATATACCCTTAGAAACATATGCCAATAAGCGCTTTTCTTGAACGAGGAAGGGACAGCCTGAAATTATCAAAAAGTGCTTCAACCTACACCCTGTAAAGTCTACTTGGGTTTTTTTGATGTTTCATTTTTAACTTTAGGTGGTAGTTGTTAGAAATTTAAACTAGTGAACATTTTGCAAAAATGCTTGCATTTTTAAAAACTTGTTGAACATTTCTAAAAGTTAACTATTAGACCAATATACCCATTTTTATATTAAACACTTAAAAAAAAAAACGTTAGTTCTTGTCTTTGAAAATATGATCATTTGGGCCCCCATATGCAGGACATTAACCAAATATTTTATTAATACCTGGCTCTAAGAAGGGGTATAGAGATGGGAAAGGAAGCAGGCAGTTATTCCTATTAATATGAACATAACTTATATCCATACTGAAAGTTTCCATTTCTAGCCCCACTGCACTGTTAACAAAATTGTGTGAATTGGTGTCGTTAGAATTCTGATTCGGGTCATTGAAATTCCTATGTGAGAAAGTAGAAAGAAATTTGTTTTAAAAAAGGACAAGAGATTATTGCCAATCGTCAAAGAAAGCAGAAACTGGTAAATCTCTAGGAATAAGAATAACACAGTATTTTTTTTGTTATTGTATGAGCATCCCTTTTCAGCCATAGTTGTATGATTGTGTGTGTGTGTGTGTGCGCGCGCGTGTGTGTGTGTGTGCGTGTGCGTGTGTGCGTGTGCGTGTGTATGTGTGTGGACTATAATATAGCTATAATCATGTCCTTAAAAGCTACTTTTGTTTTTAAGTTTTCATTTTCTTCCAGATTCCTTTCCAGTCCCTAAGAGGGGACATGAAATTCACATTTAATTGCCTATTAAAAGAGATTTCTATATAAAGGGAGACATCAAATCAAGTGCTTGAAGATGACAATCATACACGTGCCTAGATTTAGGACACAGACTAATTGATTAAATAGTTAAGAAAATATTTTCAGAGACATTTAAATGTCAGTTTTGGTTTGAAATGATGGTTGATTGGCCAGGATTGTATGTGTCCCCCTAATGACATTTTAATATTTCTGAATGCAGGACTTTCCCTTTTTCACTTTACATCATGGCATTCCTAACAACTGCATAAATTTTTGTATAGAACAGGCATTTTTAATAAATATTTGTGAATGGAATGTATTTATAAACCATTTGAACACTTGTAAGAAGTATCTAGGGGGCCTGATCATTTCAGAGACTGAAGGGAGAGGCTTGGCAGAAATGTAATAAAGATTGCTTTAATGAAATGTAACATTCCCACAATTAAATTAAATCATAATTAATTGTGACTAATTATAAATACTTTGAACTAGCAGTTTATGATGTAAGCTAAACGAACATGTTTTTTTCTGAGAATGTTTTACTGGTTACAGGGTAAACAGGCAAGAACGGGAGCCCTGTATACACAGTGCATGTATATCTATTAATAATAACTATTCCCAAAGAAATAACTTGTGGAAAGTAGAAAACACCCTCGCACTGCTCTGAAGTCATGTGCCCCTGCCTCTCCTTGTTTATTCTGCTGACATACTCTCAGCAGCTGGTGGTTTCTGTAAAATATACTTTGCTTTGCCTCATACGGTTTGTTTCTACCGTATCTGTGCAAGAGAATTAGAAAGGGCACCCCAGACAGAGGGGATCTTTAGAGCCAGGAAAGAAGTAAAATATTACACGAGAGGGAATTTTCAGTTCAGTTCAGTTCAGTTCAGTCGCTCAGTCGTGTCCGACTCTTTGTGATCCCATGAATCACAGCACGCCATGCCTCCCTGTCCATTACCAACTCCCGGAGTTCACTCAGACTCACGCCCATCGAGTCAGTGATGCCATCCAGCCATCTCATCCTCTGTCATCCCTTTCTCCTCCTGCCCCCAATCCCTCCCAGCATCAGAGTCTTTTCCAATGAGTTAACTCTTCACATGAGGTGGCCAAAGTACTGAAGTTTCAGCTTTAGCATCAGTCCTTCCAAAGAACACCCAGGGCTGATCTCCTTCAGAATGGATTGGTTGGATCTCCTTTCAGTCCAAGGGACTCTCAAGAGTCTTCTCCAACACCACAGTTCATAAGCACCAATTCTTCAGTGCTCAGCTTTCTTCACAGTCCAACTCTCACATCCATACATGACCACTGGAAACACCATAGCATAGTTATATGGTGGTGACCCACAGCATGGGCTGGACACTTAGAAAGACCAGTGTGGTCAGCACACTCGGAGAAAGGAGAAGGGTGGCTGGAGGTGGGAGGGGGAGGTGTATAGGATCCCCTCATTGGGCCTTGTAGTCAGTGGTGTGTTGGTAAATGTTCAACAACCGGCTCTCTGTTCTTTAGCATTTGTTGATTCCTGTGGTGTAAATACAACCACTGTGGTCAATTTCAAACCACCCTCATGCGGTCAGTGAAAGTGGAGTTCAAAGGAGATTGGAAAAACTGGTTCTTGCAAACCTGCAAGGGTCAGCCGCAATGTACAAGCGGTCACGTGGAGTGAAAGTCGCTCAGTCATGTCCAACTCCTTGCGACCCCTTGGATTACATAGTCCATGGACTTCTCCAGGCCTTTCCCTTCTCCAGGGGATCTTCCCAACCCAGGGATCAAAGCCCAGTCTCCTGCATTGCAGGCAGATTCTTTACCAGCTGAGCCACCAGGGGAGCCCAAGAATACTGGAGTGGGTAGCCTATCCCTTCTCCAGGGGATCTTCCCAACCCAGGAATGGAACCGGGGTCTCCTGCATTGCAGGCAGATTCTTTACTAACTGAGCTGTGAGGAAGCCCAAGTCAGCTTTCCCTACTAGTCAGTAGTGCAAGAGTCAGCATCTTGCACTGCTCCATCTTCATTTATATATCCTCAAGGCATACTAGACATTCAGGAAAGCTTTGTCAAAGGAATGAATGGTTTATTTTCCTTCCACCCTTTGATGCGGTCGTGGAAAATATCTCTCAGGCATAGACAATGTTTACCATTTTCGAAATCCTGCGTTGACCCAGCTGGGCTAATATTTGAAATTGATTAAGAGCTTGGAGAAAAATGTGATCAGTCCTTGTTGCAAGAGAGTGTGTTTAGTGGCGATACCCTTACTCAACAGTTAACAAACCGTTAACTTCCCAAACCCTCACGGCTCCCCAGTAAGCTTCTGGTAGTCAAGCCCTGTTGAAACTCATTTCTGTTTTATCAACACAGGGTAACTCATTCTCTGCAATCCTTAAAATGTGATGAAGGTGGCTTTGGTTTCCATTGCTGCAGCTGTTGTGTGGCGGACCACCGAGAGGCCTGTCCCCTGGCTGCTGTGAGAAGCTGTCCTTGACAGAGGGACTGTTCCCCTGTTCAGGCCACTCTTACTCCCAGCTTTTTGTCTCTTCATGGGCAAATCTGTGTCTGGAGCCACTCGGTGTCTCCTCACTGTAGAAACTGGATTCCCATAGAAGGCATGGGAGAGCACAGGCTCACCTGGGGACCAAAACTCATACACAAGGTTTTCCCACTAAAGATGTTATGACTGTTATTGGGGAAACCAAAATGGTATTAGAGAAAAATGAATGTAAAAAAGAATGTAAGAAAGGATCCATCATAATCTTACTACCCTAAAAAAAAAAAAAAAAAGGATTGTTATATTCTGTCTTTTCTAGTACTTCCTTGGACAGGTTTTCTTGGCAAAGTTACAGTCATTATGTATTTTACACAGTTTTGTATGTTGCTTCTTCATCTTCTAAGCACCGCTCAATGGCATTAAAGATTTGGGAAACCTTTTTTTAATACTCTTACCTTTGAATTTCTCCCATTTATTAGTATTACTCTGTTGTTCAAGATTATGTTGTCATATATAAATGGGAGTAAGGTATACCACTTTAATTCTTCTCAGGGGATTGCTTAGATCTAAGGCTAAGAAGTCTGAGCTGCCAGTTTCCTAAGGCCTGGTTCCAGAAACTGTCCAAGTATCATTCCCACCATGTCCTGCTGGTCAAGCAGTCAATCCCAGTTTGAAGGGAGAGGACATGAACCCCATTTTTCCTTGGGAAGAATGTCAGTGAATTTGGGGGGTTTTATTTTAAAACTTGTAGACAGGGAAAACTTGTTTACTTACTACTGATTTTTAGAAAATGTTATCAGTTGTCATTTGAAAGGATATTGGTGATAAAAATTACAGTCTGGCTCCCTCTTCAGCTTTTAAGAAAAATTGCAGGCTAGTGACATCTAAGAGAGGAATGCTCCAGTGGTCTGGTCTCTTGGTGACTTTTTTATATAGAATAACTTCTTAGTTTGTTGATGCTCACATTTTTACACATAAACACTTAACTATTTTAACTCTTCTGTAGGGTGCAGACATGGTCTGTGCAATGATGCAAAGCTGTTTCCAGTTCTGGCTGCAAATCCCAACTTCACCAATGACTAGCTGAGTGGCATCTTTGAATTTCATTTTATCAATAAAATTAGGATTAATAATACTTCCTTTATCAGTTTGTCTTATAGATGAAATATGGTAATCCACATTAAATATTTAGCTTTATAAGTGGCTCATCATAAGCCTCAAGAAAGAGTTAATGATGATAATACTTGCATAGGTTATATACTTCCTTAGGCAATATAGAATAGGTCATTTTTGAGTGAAAACACCTCAACCATTTGTGGTTTCATCCTTGTGAATATTCTGCTTGCTGGTTATGGTCCATGCAGAGGGTGTTCAATGTGTGTAATCCATCCACTCTAGATGGTGGACTCAACCTTGGGTGTGTACAGAATCGGCCCATGCCTGTTTGGTTGGGCTGAGATGGTCGGTTTGGACAGGGCCACGACGGGCTGTGTGTTCAGTCCACACTGTTTTGATTCTTCGTAGGAGTGACGTAACCCAGGTGAGCAAGTGTGTCACGCCAGTGACCTGTGTTGAGTCCAAGTGCTTACTCTTTCTTGGGGGAACGAGGATGTCTGCCCAGTGCATCCAGCAGGAGGGGGTTCAGTGCACGCGTGGTCCTTGTCTAAGTGTGTGTATGGTAGTCGCTCAGTTGTGTCTGACTCTTTGCTATTCTGGACGGCAGCCCACCAGATTCCTCCATTCATGGGATTCTCCAGGGAAGAATACTGGAGTGGATTGCCATGCCCTCCTCCAGGGGATCTTCCTGATCCAGGGATCGAACCCAGGCCTCCTGTGCTGCAGGCAGATGCTTTGCAGCCTGAGCCACCAGACAAGCCCACTTGTCTAAGTGGTTTGCTTTAATCTTATGGGCACCATGATTCTTCTAAACAATCATATTTCCATCTCTGATTTAGCCATTTGGGGGTAAATCACAGAGCACTTCTAGATGGTATGTGGGACTCTCCAGATGTACTTCTATATCTTCTTCTTCCCCTGGGCTCTTCTATTTCCTCTCCCATCAGGCGTGTTAGTCTTGTTCCTTTGTAGGGCCACAGGCCCCATGGCAGGGGTTGTATTCAAGGCATGCAGCTGAGAGAGTCAGTGGAGGAGGGGGCCACTGGCATCCATCCCCGGCTCCACCCCCAAGCCCCGTGCCCTGGAGTGATGCTTCATCTCCTGGAAAAGGTGCACCGTTTTCACAAATACAGCCTGTGGACTAACAGGCTCTGCTCCCTGAATTGTTTATTTATCCCTCGTTCACTATGTATTTTTATAAGCGACCTCAAATCCGTTCTGGACCAGAGTGAGATAAAGTCATTACCAAGGGCACAGCCTCTGCCACACACGAAGGTGCTGTGAAGGGTTGAGGGCAGGAGGAGAAGGTGACAGAGGATGGGACGGTTGGATGGCATCACCGACTCAGCGGACATGAGTTTGAGGAAACTCTAGGAGATAGCAAAGGACAGGGAAGCCTGGCGTGCTGCAGTTCATGGAGTCGCAAAGAGTCGGACACAACAACAATAGCAACATGTATAAAGAAACAGAAAATGAAGTGTGTCACTCACCTAGTTTTAAACTTTAGACAAGGGGACAAAAAGGATTCAGTACTGGAGAAGGTCAGTTATAGGTTGAAGTTAGGGGGAAAGAAATTCAGTGCCCCAATTTTGTGTTTGAGAAAATAGGGCATCTGCTTACAGTCTTTTAAAGGAAGGTTGCTTTGAAAATCAGAAGTTTTCTTCAGTGATCACATTGCTCTTTCAAATAAAATCAAGGAGTTTCAGTTGGTTTCTGGGGCCGGTTGGCCACATCACAGCCTAGTGAGAGTGTGTAATAAGAACAAGCCCAAAGTCAGAGGAAGGACCTTCAGGCAGAAGTGAGTTAAAACTCTGTTGATGTTTCTCCAACTGTTCTTGTGAAACCACCAGTGAACTCTGAATAGGAAAATAAAAGTGACCTCCTGGGGGAGTCCTGGCTTCCGGTTCTTCAGCCAGAGTGACCTCATCTCATCTCACGTTTTGTGAGTGAGATGATCAGTTAGGACGATTCTACCTGAGCCCTTCCTCCCTGCATTTTTTTCTAATTTCTCTCTCATCCTCTCCTGTATCCGTTCTGTCTCTAATCTCTTTTCCCTGGTGTCTTCAACCCAGGAACTACCTTCTCACTCATGGTACTCACCCACCTTTTCATCCCAAACTGCCAAAAGCCTGGATGTAGCAACGATGGCAGTACATCTAGGTCACACACTGTCCCGTTGCAGACGTTGGGAAACAGTGGGGTAGGGCGTGTCCTGGCTGTTCCCGGAAGGCACACAGGAGCTCAGTGCCCAGGAGGACACACGTGGGACTCTTAGAAGGAGGCTCCCATGAGCCCTCCGGGCAGAACAAGCTCCTCTACCCGCCCCCCACCCCCACACCACAACCTCATTTCTGCAGGGTTGCCCTGCCCTGGGTGTGACTGTCACCCACTGGCACAGTGCCATGGAGGGCTAGTAAAGGTGCCACTCTGTGGATTCAGCAGCGTCTGGAGAGGGGCCACCAGCCCACATGGTCTTCCTTGGAAGGGGAGATATGGAACGAGGTGAGAGAAGGGCTGAGGCTCCCACCTGCCTGCTCTTCTCCGTAACTCTGATTTATGATGAGTTGCTGTGTTTCCAGGGTGGAGACTGGCTCCCCAGAGCTGGGCAGACACCCACTTGTGGTGGTGCATCAGAGGCGTCAGCTCATAATTACCAGCGAGATGCAGCCTCTTTGCTCACTGTAAACTGAACGAGCAGCCATGCACCCTTATTATCCGTGACTCAGGAAGGAACATCTCCTGGTTGGTGTTTTAGCTGAACTCTAAGCAAGTGTTTCATTTTTTAAAGGAAAGCAAGCCCATCTGTCAGAGCGTTTTCACATTATGCCTGTAGAAACCATGCCTATAGACTCCATCTTCAGAGAAGAGGTTGCGATTGTTGTTGTTAGTTGCTCAGTCGTATCCAACTCTTTGCGACCCTATGGACTGTAACCCACCAGGCTTCTGGGACCGTGGGATTTCCCAGGCAAGAATACTGGAGTGGGTTGCTATTTCCTTCTCCTGGGGATCTTCTCGACCCAGGGATCGAACCCGTGTTTCCAGCATTGGCAGGCAGATTCTTTACCACTGAGCCACCAGGGAAGCCCAGAGAAGATGAGGGGATTACAGATGTGTTTCTATGTTTCGGGGAATTATTAGCATCTACTACTGGGAGTCGGAGAAGGCATGGCACCCCACTCCAGTACTCTTGCCTGGAAAATCCCATGGACAGAGGAGCCTGGAAGGCTGCAGTCCATGGGGTTGCTGAGAGTCAGACACGACTGAGCAACTTCACTTTCACTTTTCACTTTCTTGAATTGGAGAAGGAAATGGCAACCCACTCCAGTGTTCTTGCCTGGAGAATCCCAGGGACAG
Organism: Aepyceros melampus; assembly: GCA_006408695.1. NCBI lineage: Eukaryota > Metazoa > Chordata > Mammalia > Artiodactyla > Bovidae > Aepyceros > Aepyceros melampus. Next base: position 85,281 of record SJXQ01005111.1, read on the forward strand.
GGGAGCCTGGTGGGCTGCTGTCTTTGGGGTCACACAGCGTTGGACACGACTGAAGTGACTTAGCAGCAACTACTGGGAGTATTCTATGCAGAACTCATTAATTATGTGGCATGAATGTGTTAGTCATTCAGTTGCATCCTACTCTTTACGACCTCATGGACTATAACCCTCCAGGCTCCTCTGTCCATGGGATTCTCCAGGCAACAGTATTGGAGTGGGTTGCCATTCCCTTCTCCAGGGGATCTTCCTGACCCAGAAGTTGAACCCAGGCCTCCTGCATTGTAGCTCCTGCCGTATGAGCTACCAGGGAAGCCCATTATGTGGCATATGTATGTTTAAACGTGGCTCTCCTCTCTAGGAAATTAACTCAGTGTTTCTGGTGTAACTTGTTACATAAGTAGTAGATAACTTTCCTTCCAAAGTGATTAAAGTGAATGTGAATTCTAAATAGTCATAGTTTCCCCACTTTGTAACCCTATGAAAACTTCCTTTTAGAAGTGTGTGTGTTTGTATGAAGGAAGACTTGAGACATAGGAATACACACATCAATAGATTATAAACCTAGACTTAATGGACTTGCTTGCTGAAACAAGAAGAGATTTGCTCAGTAAACTAAGATACAACAGACATTGGCAACGACAATAAAGGAAGAAACATATAATCCCTTTTTTGGGCACTGCAGAGGGGAAAATAGGAGGCGGTTTGTTCCATAAGTGTTGAGGGTTTGGTGGCAAATGACTTCATTCTCTGATGCCAACTCCTATAAACTGGAAATGGGGCCTGGAGCTCTGACAGGATTGTGAGGCCTCATTGGGAAGATTCTAGAAAGAGTGTATGACAAATTAGCACAGTCTGCTGTACTTGGGGAGGGTAGAGTGGTTATGTGTATGAAGCCCACTGCACATGGGTGAAGAGTAGGGGTTGGAGTTGGAGGGGCTGGGGTCTAATCTTTGTTTATTTAGATAAACTTTGAAAGACCCTAAAAGTTTTCAGTGATATTTATGGCACCTTGACTTTTCCTCTCTGTTAGATACCAGTGTTCTGAAGCTTAGCGGCTTCACCTAGGGAAAAGTCTGAAGGTTAGATGCCTTTTGCTAAGACCTGGATAAACTTCTAGGGCAAGGACTATTTTAAGATCGGAGGAAATTTTTCTCACTGTAATACTTGACAGGTCAAATTTGGCATTCACCAGCTTCAACCAGTAATATGACAAACCGTGTGCTTATATTTCATTAGCAAAAGGACTGTTTTGGTAATCACAGGGTTGAGAGGTTGGTGGGTTGGAGCTGAAAAGACCTGGGTTTAGATCCTGAGTGCTGCCGCTTCCTGGTGGTGTCCCCCTTCTCATCTGGAAAATGGGGGCATTTAGTCCACCTTGTCAGATAGTTGTGAGGATTGGAGAAAATGTTACCAAGCTCCTAATGTAGTTCCTGGGCTTCCCTGGTGGCTCAGAGGTAAAGAATCTGCTTCCCAAGGCAGAAGAGGCAAGAAATGGGGGTTTGATCCCTGGGTTGGGAAGATGCCTGGAGGAGGAAATGGTAACCCACTTCAGCATTCTTGCCTGGAGAATTCCATTGACAGAAGGGCCTGGCAGGCTATACTCCATGGGGTGGCAAAGAGTCAGACACGATTTAGTGACAACAACCTGTCGTTCCTCGCATTTGGTATGTGCACAATAAGTGGAAGGTGTCCTTGGACTAGAAGTCCTTTGAATGGTTCCTGGTTGGCTCGCTGGGCTAATCAGTGATCCCTGTCATTGCAGTACCCAGAAGTTCAGTGAAGCCCTGAGGCCAAATCCACCTGCAGCCTGTTTTTATAAATCAAATTTTCCTGGGACACCCCATGCTCTTCCGTTTCAGGTTGTCTGTGGTTGCCCTCATGCTGTGAAGCAGAGCTGTGTATACAGACTGGCCAGCAGGGCCCAAATATTTGCTCTCTGGCCCTTTCCAGAGCACGTCTGTCTCCTCTACTCTAGGGTATAACAGCTTCCACTGTTTGTCTGCATTCTGAGTCGTATGTTCCTTCTCAAATCTCTTAATGGCCATTCACTACTGTAATCGCATAATTTTAATTATTAATTATAATAAACTGATGAAGTAACGAGTATTGTTGTGGGAGAGTCTACTGGCTGTCCCCAAATCCTTGACTTCCTTTCCGTTGGTAATAAGAATCTCAAGTTCCAGCTGGAAGATGGCCACCAGCAATTTAAATACATTTCTTAGGCTCCCATGCAGCCAGACATGGCCATGTGACTACATTCCAACCAGTGGGAGGTACTTGGAAGCTTCAAATACAACTTACAGGTCGTGATTTCAAAGGGAGAGGGGGTGCCTTCTGCTTCCATCCCATAGACCATGGGATGGCTATGTGATGTTGAGAACATGGAGACATGGGGCAACAAGATGGAAAGAACCTGGATCTTCAACATTACAGGGATCTCATGTCAGCTCTGGTCCACTGTGCTCTGCTGTCCCTGAGGGAAAAAAGGAGTGCTTTCTTGTTTAAACCCCTGTCACTGTGACATTTGACACAACAGGCAAACATACAGCTGTTTATGAAAATTAAGTTAAATGTATTAGAATCAGTAAGGGCCAGTTACAAAGTAATAATACTATTTTTAAAGAGTGGACAAACAACTAAAAAGGTCCATGGGAGACAGGCATAAAAATTGAGAATGATCCTTTATGTGGGTTGTTTGACTTATTAAATTCTTGTTCCTCTGTAAATAAATGAAACAAGAAATTATGGGTAATTCACTAGGATGTGTTTTATGCCAGAACACCAGTCTTGTTCTAAGCCCTAACTAACTCAACTGGCACATTTATAATTCCCGCAGCACATATGCAAACACTGCTGTTTACAGGATTGAGTTGACTGACCACGAGGGTACTGCTTGGTTTGCCAGTCTCCAGTCGGCATTCAAGTTCTACCCTGAGCCGAAGGATATTCATACCAACTTCTCAGTAGCAGGGCTGAGAATTAATCATCTACACGAGCTCAGATAGGGCTTCCCTGGTGGCTCAGTGGAATGAATCGCCTGCCTTCCGGGTCCAGGAATATCTCCTGGAGAAGGAAATGGCAACCCAGTATTATCGCCTGGAGAATCCCATGGACAGAGGAGCCTGAGTCCATGAAGTTGGAAAGTCGGACATGACTTAGGGACTAAACAATAATAACAACTGGAATAGGGAAGTTATCTAATACTGAAAAAGCAGCTTAAAAGTGACCATGGTTTGCAACAGATAAAGGTGGGTTGTGTTTGCCCTTTTCATCACCATGATGAAAATCTAAGATAGGAAGTTTAATCACTCCCAGGTAATTAGGCCCTGATAGTATGGAAAACCCATTGCTTCTGGAAAATTTGCCTTTGCCTTCTGACCCTCATCTCTACCATCTTCTGATCAATGTTTCCAGTGAAATCAGAGGTCCTGCTTTGACCAGACACAGAATTTTGACTCACGTGTTTTAGCAACTTTGGAAAAGAAAGATAACAAACCAGTGAAGGTTGCAGCCTTGGGGCCACCTCGAGGGTCCAGCTGACTGAGCCTGCAGAGGGTGGGCTGGCTGGATGGGTTGTCTGCTCTGGCCGTGCAGTCCCCAGGGCCTGGCCTGGAAATCAGTAAAGGAAAGATGAACCTTCCTTGTTGTTCTGTCGCTCAGTCGTGTCTGACTCCACAGTCCCATGGACTGCAGCACGCCAGCCTTCCCTGTCTTTCACTATCTCCCAGAGTTTGCTCCAACTCATAGAATTCCTTATATGGTTTTAGGTTTCTCCATCCTAGGACCACAGATATGAACAGTTTATATCTTTAATATCCTCACAGCCTTAGAGAATGGAAGCAGATGGGGCCCTCATAGCTTATTAGGAGATCTGTTTGCTGCGAACCTCTCTTGGCCTGAATCTGACACTTTGACGTCAGTACTTGACAGGTCGCTGATAGCTAATGGCGGAGGTTCTCTTTCCCATCGGTATCACCGGGGATGTGTTAAGGGATGTTGTCAGCTTTAAACAGTTCTCTCTAAAGTTAATGTCAGTTTCTAAATCGACTCTTTGTAGTAGAAAATAAACGTTTATTTCATGAAAGTAAAGGACATTTCTAGAGTTTTCCTGAGTTCAGGTAAACATGTGGATGGATTATAAAATCCTTGAACTGAAAGGTATCATTGATGATCAAATCCAGCCGTACTCAACCTGGGGCCCATGAACCCTCTGAATCCCTGAGATATTTCAAAGGAGGCTAAATATTATCCAAAACCAGTTAATATCCAGTCTGGTCCAGTTCCTTAGTTTATAGAAACCTGAGTTCCTCCTGTGGAGTAGTCAGAATGGTTCCCCAGTGACTTCTGGGGTTGCTATGCCACTGATCTGTATATTATTATATTCCTGCATTCTTTAGCATAATTCATTAAAAGAACATTAATTTCATTTCCTCTTATGATTCCAAAGAGTCCCTTCATAACAGAGTTGATTCATTCTTGGCCTCTCGGGCTATATCTTCAAAATAAACTTAATTTTTAAGTGAATCTAATCATAATAGTCATCATGTTGTTTAATTATAAATGATTTTCTTTGACCATCTGCCTCCATTGGTTTTATTTTGGCTGTGGTCAGTTCCCTGAAGACCCGTTAACTTTAAGACTCTCACCAAGGATGATGAACTCGCAAGGAGCTCAGGATGCAATATTCAGCACCACTTTACTGATCCACTTAGGGCTTCTCTGATAGCTCAGTTGGTAAAGAATCCACCTGCAATGCGGGAGATCCTGGTTTGACTCCTGAGAGAAGGGAGAGGCTACCCACTCCAGTATTCTGGCCTGAGAATTCCATGGACTGTATGGGGTCACAAAGAGCTGGACATGACTGAGCGACTTTCACTTTCACTTACTAATCTACTTTAACTGGATGGAGACCACCCTGGGAAGTCCAGGCCCAGTTACATGCCGTGTCGCAGTAGTCTTGTCCTTGTGGTTCTGGATGGTTCCACATGGGAAAAAGTGTTAAGGCAATCCAAGTGTGGGTTGGAAAAGAATTTACTGACACAGAGCATTTCAGAAGGGGGTGAGTTTATTAAAACCAAAAAGCAGAGATACTAAGGGTACTGCAAATGCAGTGTGCCAACCTCCTGACAGACCAGGGAGAGTAGACACTTTGGGAGGGTTAGTAGCCAATTTTTATAGCTTCAAGACAAGGAAAATTCCTGCTGGAAGGTTGGCATTAGGTGATTGGTTAGGATGCCATAGGGTGACTTCCGGGGTGGGCATTTTTGCCTAATATGAGTCAGGAAGCCTGCTCATGATGATCAAGGGGGGTTTTGGCAACAGTCACAAAGGGGTTCAGTCAGCTTCAGAGCTGACCTTGGTTCTGGGCTCCACTTCTGTGGCCTTGGTACAAGGCCTCACACCTGTGACCTTGGGGCAGGACTCAACAAAAAGCAAACGATTAAGGCTGATCAAAGAGCTATTTCACCTTACCCAGGCTCTTGTCAAGTTTATTTCATGTAACTATATTATAGTGTTGAGGAGGAATAAATTTTCCTCAACCCTTCTAGGTACTTCTGGCCAGTCTGAGAATCAATTTGGCATGAGTTAGATTGACGGGATAAAATCAAACAGAAGTTTATTAGCATGTCACTCTTGCCTGGAAAATCCCATGGACGGAGGAGCCTGATAGGCTGCAGTCCATGGGGTCGCAAAGAGTCGGACACGACTAAGCGACTTCACTTTTTGAACTGAGTAACTCTCCACAATGGCCAAAACCTTCACCTTAACTACCATCTTTAGATAAAGACACAGAGAATGTTGCGGGTAGTGGTTTTGAACTTTTAAGGCTAGAAGGCAGTTGACATGGAGATAGAAAAGCAAATGTTTGGGGACTTCTCTGATGGTCCCGTGCTTAAGACACCACACTCCCAGTGCAAGGGGCAAAAGTTCAATCCCTGGTCAGGAACTAGATCTCACGTGCCACAGCTAAGACCTGGCACGACCAAATAAATTTTAACAGAAGCAAATGCTTGGGAAGTGAAGGTTGGCTGAGCCCACAGAGCAATGGGACACAGGGTGGACTCTGATCTCTAGGCCTGCTGAGTTTCTCCCACCGCACTCAGATCATGTTCTTTGCCGGGATCTCTGATTCTCGCTTGGTTCCTGGGACAGGCCCTCTATCTCATTATTTTAGGCATTTTGTGGAGCAGGTCAAAGTTTCTTCCTGAGTTTTTTGGGCCTTGGTTGTTTTCAGCTCAAAATAATCCACAATTTGGGGTGGCAGATTTTGCTCCCCTGCAATAGCATACAAGCAGAACACGGGATCATTAAACACTCTGTGTGTAAAAACATGAAGGCCTGTAGCGTTTTAGTGGCTAGACAGTTCAGTAAACAGTGACCTAGAGGGAGAGGAGTAACGGGTATGGATATATTGGGCACAGTGTGTTCAGATTTTCCCATAACTTCTTATGGAAAAACTGGAATAAACTTTTTGGCCAATAACATGGGGCCCAAGCAGGCTGGGGAGGTGTGAACACACACTTTCCTAGGAGTCTGATTCAATGTCGGCAGCTTCCTAGAAATGGCTACAATAATGAGCAAGCAGGTGTTCTCCAATGTACTGGCTTGGCAGTTTATCCACCCGGAAAACGCCTGTGGCAGCCTTTAGATTCTCCTGAACACCACAGAAGGAATTTGCATTTTGGAGACAGCCGTGAGTGTCTGCAAAGATGAAAGGGGACGGGGCAGATGGCAGGCATGAAGTTCAGCCTAGGTCATTCCAGTCTCCTTTATTTGCATCGAACTACATTGCACAAGCGAATAGGAATTTTTAAGAGTAAGGTTTTCTAAGCAAATTATTATTGTGAATGGAAATGAAATGTTGGGGGAAATCTTTAAATAAAGCGTTTGCAGAAACCCCTTCACTTTTCAGGTATAAAATGAACAATAACAGTTATCAAGGTGGTGAAAAATGCACTGAAGGTACTCCTTTTTAGTTCATTAGCAGTCAAATTCTTTTTTTTAAAAACTTTTTATTTTGTATTTGGGTCTAGCTGATCAGCCAGTTCATAATGTTGTGATAACTTCAAGTGAACAGCAAAAGGACTCAGCCATACATATACATGTATCCATTCTTCTCCACTGGTGCTGGAGAAGACTCTTGAGAAGGAAGCCTGGTGTGCTGCAGTCCACGAGGTCGCAAAGAGTCGGACACGACTGAGCGGCTGAACTGAACTGATTCTTCTCTAAACTCCCCTCCCATCCATGCTGGCACATGACACTGAGCAGAGTTCCCTCTGTTACAAGGTAGATCCTTGTCAGTTATCCATTTTAAATATAGCAGCGTGTACGTGTCCGTCCCAAACCCCCTAATTATCCCTTCCGCCCCATCCTCCCCCCAACCCTGGCCCCTCACAACCATTAAGTTCTCAGTCTGTGAGTCTCTTTCTGTTTTGTAAGTAAGTTCTTTTGTATTGTTTTCTTTTCAGATTCCACATATAAGGGATGTCATATGCTATTTCTCCTTCTCTGTATCAGCCAGATTCTTACTGCGGCTCTGTGTATGATAAAGTAGGCGAAATACATTCCTGTAACAACTGTCTAAAAGCAGACAGGCTGTGTTAATTTCTTTTTAGAATATTTGTTTTCCTAAAAAAGCTATCACTAGGAGAAATAAGTTCTGAAGTTTGTCTTCATCCACAGCATCAACCACTGCACCTCCTCCCCTGAAAAATCATGGCTCCTTGGTAACCTGCACCAGGCCCACCTCTCCTCCCCTCCACCACATACTCCTTTCTAGTTCATGCCAGACACACCCGCACCTTCTGCCATGCTGCTGTTGGATATGGCCTTGTACACATTCACCATTAAAACATGCAATATCCACACAGTAGCTCATTGTTAAAAATCTGCTTTTGAGGGAGGCTGATGGCCAGTTTAGCAAGCAATAAGACATCATAATGTGACTCTCGTTTTTTCTATGACTGGTAACAGTGATCTTCTTGGTAGGGCACATTCTTGTGAAGTGAAGCGAAGTGAAGTCGGTCAGTCGTGTCTGACTTTGCAATGCCATGGACTGTAGCCTACCAGGCTCCTCCGTCCATGGGATTTTCCAGGCACGAGTATTGGAGTGGGTTGTCATTTCCTTCTCCACACTTTCTTGTAGGAATCATCAACATTGTTTACTGGCTTTTAAAAGAAAATAAATGGGAAATTCACTCTGTAAAGATCTAAGGTGAGACTGGGGCCCGTGATTTAACAGTGTAGCATTTGTATATATATATGTGTGTGTGTGTGTGGCTATGCTGACTCTTCTTTGTTTTGTTTAAATTTATTTATTTTTAAATGAAACAAAGGTGAGTACTTTTAATGATGAAAGGTAAAATTCACAGAGAAGATAGACACTGTAAACCGCTGGACACCTAACAACAAAGAAACAAAGATACATGAAGCAAAAATCAGAAGAAATATAAGGGACAAGAAATATATGTAAAATCATAGTGAGACATATTCTTCATTACAGTGCTTGGGCTTCTTCTGTGGTGGTGCTTGAGTTTAGTTGCCCCATGGCAGGTGGGATCTTAGTTCGCTGACCAGGAACCAGACCCATGATCCCTGCATTGGAAGGTGAATTCTTAACCACTGACCCACCAGGAAAGTCCCATCAGTGTAGCGTTTTTAATAAATGCCTCAATGATGGGTAGCCACTGACATCCCATTTGCCATATTTCAAAGTACCCTTTTAACACAAAGGCTGCCAACAAATTCTCGAAACAAAACTGATGTTAATTGACCTTTATATAAAAAAAAAATGTCCCTTGGAGGAACTTGATCATCATTCAGCCTGTTTGAGTTGTATATACTTGTTCCAGCCCAGTGCTATGGCTAAGGTTTCTCAAAAAACAAAATGAGGAACTATACATTTAATGAAAAATTTTGCACCATAAGAAATACATTCTTCAGTATTGTCACAGAAGCTTAGGTTTCATGCAACTAGGCCAAAGGGTTTTGTTTGTTTGTTTGTTTTAAGAAAAGCAGAGAGGGGACATTTTCTTTTGACTCCAACTAGCAGCAGCAGCAGCATAGTAAATCCTGGATGGTACTTCATTGGAAATGTAGATCCCAAACAGAATGCAGAGAAAGGCTTATATCTGAATTAGCAAACGTGCTTCCCAAGAACAATTTCAATTTTCTTTGGAGAATATTTCCTGGTTCTCAGGTATTGTCTGTCCTTCAGGGATAAAGTAGAAACCTTTTCTTTCCTCAGGGGTAGTTATTAAAGCGGATTTCAGTGTTTACAAATGAAAGGGTGTTGACTTTCTTGAAGGTCTCAAGTAGGAGCTTGTTAGGAGCTTGTAATGGAATTTAAATCGTTCATGCCCTTGGCTTAGGAAAGTCTACTTGTTGAAAAATTAACAAAACTGAAAATGCTGGAAAATAACTACTGCGGGCATCTGTTCATAGAAGCTAGAATCATATAAGAAGTACTGTGATGGGCATCTAAAAAGAAATTATAGAAACGAACTTACAAAACAGAAATAGGTCCACTGACTTTGAGAAGGAACTTATGGTTTTGGGGCGGGGGGAGTGGGAAGAAGAGAGAAAGGAATAGTTTGGAGTTTGGGATGGACACATACACATTGATGTATTTAAAATGGATAACCAGCAAGGACTTACTGTATAGCACAAGGAACTCTGTTCAATGTTATATGGCAGCCTGGATTGAGGTGTGGAGTTTGGGGGAGAATGGATACATGTATATGTGTGGCTGAATCCTTTCACTGTTCACCTGAAACTATCACAGCATTGTAAATCATCTATACCCCAATACAAAGAATTTTTTTTTTTTTTTAAAAAGTAATGTGATGAGCAACTAAATGCCAGGATTCCAGAAGGTCTTGGTGAATTGATCACTGATGATCTCTGCTCCCTGGGGAAGTGGCAAGGCAGAGATTGAGGTGGAAGGAAGGGCAGTTTCACAAAGTGACTGATCTCTAATTCTTTTATGACATGGTATAAAAAGAAAGAGCTCTAATAAAACACCAAGTTGCCGGAGGGAGGTGAGGCCCAGCTTCTCAGGGCAGGAAAAGCCCACACTCAGGTGGGCCTCCGAGTAGTGCCTGCCCGGAGAGAAAGATGTCCACGTGGCTCGTTGATCTGAGAAAGTGAGGGCTTCACATGGAGTGCTATGTAATTTCTTAATCTCGTGTTTGCTTATTTAATCCTCCAGTTGACATATCTCATTTGCTTTGTCATGGTTCTAATTCTGTGAGTGTTTGTGCAGGGAAACAAATCCCTGTTTTTTATTTTGTTTCTCTGCCTACAATACACACCCTCATGTGCAAAAACACCCGCACTCAGGGGAACACGCCGTGGATCTGGAGGATTAAAAACAGTCATAACACATCGCACTAAGAAATGTCCAGATCTGTAACTGGAGACTGACTGACCTTTCTAAGAAAAATTCGGCAGTAGTTAACATCAATAGATGTTCACTACCAACAGAGAACATGAGACCATTAGTCACCAGCTGAGAACGGCAGGGCGATGGAGGGCTCGGGGCCAAAGTTTATTTATAGGTGTGAAGGGTGAAGCAGCTATTTGTCTCGGTTGCTAGGTGACAGTTTAGGTTATAACAAATTCCCTCCTTCAAAAGTTTGTCAATATATGGGATGTCGATATGTTAACTTTCTATAAAATATGGTTCAGCTTCAACTTCCAATCCGTATGGATTAAAAATAAAACCAGAAAGTGTAAAATAATGTATTTTCTCTGGAGGTAGTTTGACAGTTCTTCTAAAGATCTTTGGAAATGGTTATTGTAATATGAGGACTTAGGGATATGGAAAATCTAAAAAGTGAATAGAAAGGTGTGCGTGCGTGCGTGCGTGCCTGTGTGTGTGTCTGTACTTGTTCATGTGTTTGAGAGAAAACAGCAATAGCTAAAAATATTCTTTAATGGGTTGACATTGCCCAACAGCAATAAACATATCCTTCTGTCCCGATAGCAAGATGAATATTCATGGAGTTTCACATTCTGGATGACTTCACGGGTCCCAGTCCTCTCTCCATGGGCTCACTGGTGCTTGTGAGTCACATGAAAGTAACAGAAGGTAGGCCTGTATCCAGGGATCTCCATGGCATTAAGACCCAGGTTTTACCAGAAGGAATTCTACCCAAAACCCCAAATGCCAATTCAGGAAACGTTTGGAGTAAATGAGCCCTATTTCCTTATTACCTAATATCAATGACACATTAATGCTGCATTTCCAAGAAGAAAAGATTAAAACATTCCATGTAAGTGAAAGTTAGTTTGCAAATTATTTAGACATTTTGCCTATGGTATATTCTTACGCATATAAAGGAATACACACTAAATATTGTGATAGGTAACATATAGAAGCATTCAGATAAATGAATAAAAATCATACATGGTGTCATTAGACTTGGCATGGGATATGGAATCACTTGCGGGTCCTGGAATATAATTAGCTGAAGCAGTGGAGAGAGGAAATAGAATCTAAACTCCTGGGTCCCGAGCTTTACCTGGGAACCTAGATGATGCTGAACCTAGTTCCATAGCTCAGCATTCTGAGAGTCCGTAATCCAGTGTTAACTGCTCTAGCGTTCTTTCCCATTCATCTTTGAAATGGGGCCAAGTTCCATCCCAGGAAGTTCTTCCTGTGTCTCAGTTCTCATGATCAGCATTTTCAGTTCCATTTATGAAGGTCTCCTATTCTGTGTGTGTTTGTTCTCTGACCTCAGTAATTAATGTATCTAAGCTTCAGTTTCCTCATCCGTAGGACAGAATAATAAATGCATCTCACGCATAGGCTGGATGTAAGGATTGAACGTGATGGTAAGTTTTCAACATCATAGCATGGTGCTTGGCTCCTTGTAAGAATTAGTTGTTATTCTGATTTCACATTGTCTGGAACCCCCTTTACTTGAACTTCTCATCGTCTTCTTTGCTGTGAGTTTTTTGTTCTGTTTCCATCCTTCCATTATATTAAAACTTTATTTAAACGTCATACTGCAATTCATGGGGTCGCAAAAGTCGGACACAACACAACGGAGTGACTGAACTGAACTGAACTAATTAGATGTCATCTAAATTTATTAAAACATCATCTAAATAGAAATTCTAAAAAGCACTAACTTGAAAAGATACATGCACCCCAGAGTTCATAGCAGCATTATTTACAGTTGCCTAGATATGGAAGTGACCTAAGTGTCCATCAACATATGAATGGATTAAAAAGATATGGTGTATACATATGATGGAATATTACTCAGCCATGAAAAGAATAAGACTTTGCCATTTGCAAAAATGTAAGTGGACTTAGAGGGTATTATGCTAAGTGAAATAAGTCAGACAGAGAAAGATAGATACTGCAAGTTCTCACTTACATGTGGAATCTAAAAAATGTAATAAAGTAGTGACTATGACAAAAAATAGAACTTAGTGGTTACCAATGAGGAGGAGGAGACAGGGCAAAATAAGAGTAGAGGGGAGTAAGGGGCACAACCTATTAGATATAGCATAAGCTACAAGGATATATTACACAAGAGAGGGAATATAGCCAATATTTCATAATAATTATAAATAGAGTATAACCTTAAAAAATTATGAACCACTATATTATATACCTGTAACATATAATATTGTATATCAGCATTACAAGTTGATTGTACACCAATTATACTTAAGTACAAATAAAACAGGTGAAAAAACTAACAAATGAAACCATTCGAGTACTAAAAACTAAAAGTCCCAGAAAGTAAAAGTTGAAAATCACTCAGTTGTGTCCTACTCTTTGTGGCCCCATGGACTATAGCCCGCCAGGCTCCCCTGTCCATGGAATTCTCCAGGCAAGAATACTGGAGTGGGTTGCCATGCCCTTCTCCAGGGGATCTTCCCAACCTAGGGATCGAACCCGGGTCTTCTGCATTGCAGGCAGATTCTTTACCATTGGAGCCCGCAGGGAAGCAAAAAAGAAACTGAACTGTCAGAGTAAACTCTGTGGAATCTTATTCCATAACTCTTTTAAATAGTTGTTTCTATCTTATAATTTAAAATATATTCTACAGTTCTCCATTGCACCTCTCCTCCCTGAAAATGTAGCACTTTGTTTTACATTGTAAATGCCAGAAATCAGACTGAAGCCAGCTAGAGCCAAAAAAGGGAGAATGGGCTCTACAAACAGGGCATCTACATTTGGGTTTGTTTTGGACTCAACAGAAACCAGATGACCTCACCCTGAACATCAGGAGTCATTCATAGCCTCTACCCCGACTCACTCCTATTCCTCACACTCCTTGTCCCGCTTTCTGTCTCTCTCCATCTGCTCCACGATTCCTGTCTCTTGTTGGTGATTATTTCCTCAAATCTAAAGCTCAAGAAATATGTGCAAGAGTTATTCCAATGTGCATTAGATGCAGACACACACTTATATAATTCCACTTATATGAGGGACCTTGTTGTTGTTCAGTCAATAAATTGTATCCAGCTCTTTGCGACCCCATGAACTGCAGCACATCAGGCTTCCCTGTCTTTCACCATCTCCCGGAGCTTGCTCAAACTCATGTCTATTGAGTTGATGATGCCATCCAACCATCTCATCCTTGGTCGCCCCCTTCTCCTCCTGCCTTCGATCTTTTCCAACATCATGGCCATTTCCAGTGAACCAGCTCTTTATATCAGGCGGCCAAATAGTCTAATTCATAGTCAGAAAGTACATTGGTAGTTGCCAGGGGCCAGCTGAGGATTGGAGAGGGGGATGGGGAGTTGGTGTTTAACAAAGACAGAGTTTCAGTTTAGGAAGGAGAGAAATTCAGCAGACGGATAAAGGTGAGAGTTGCTCAACAGTGTTAATGCACTCAGTGCCATGTCACTATACAGCTAAATATGGTTAAAATAGTATGTTACTTTGACCACAATTTTAAAAAAATTAGAAAGGAAATACGTGCAAGGAATTCAACTTTGGTATATTAAAACCTGTTCTTTTGCTTTGAAAAATTACTTTCAGTTTTAAAAATATCTTCTGAGTTTTAGGTTCACTGTGCTCAGTCGCTCAGTCATGTCCAGCTCTTTGTGACCCTGTGGACTGTAGCCCGCCAGGCTTCTCTGTCCGTGGGATTTTCAGGCAAGAACACTGGAGTGGGGTGCCATTTCCTTCTCCAAGGTTCACTGCTGCTGCTGCTGCTAAGTCGCTTCAGTCGTGTCTGACTCTGTGCGAGCCCATAGACGGCAGCCCACCAGGCTCCCCGGTCCCTGGGGTTCTCCAGGCAAGGACACTGGAGTGGGTTGCCATTTCCTTCCCCAATGCAGGAAAGTGAAAAGTGAAAGTGAAGTTGCTGAGTCGTGTCTGACTCTTCACGACCCCATGGACTGCAGCCCACCAGGCTCCTCCGTCCGTGGGATTTTCCTGGCAAGAGTACTGGAGTGGGGTGCCACTGTTCACTAGTATATACTAAAAAGATTTATTATCCTATAAAACATACAATAATGAAACGATCGTAACATATTCAACAGGCACTCCTTGTATATCCAATCCCCAGCTTGGTTTTTGAGTGTCCCCACCAACACCACCCCCCAGCCCCCAGCAAATAGCCCTCAATTCAATGAAATGTCGTTTTATAAAAGTGAGTTTCATATATAACGCGAGCAGGAGAGAACTCATTTTGGGGTCACATCTAACCCTTTTACTCACGGGTTGAGATGCAGTCAGATCACTCACTGGTCGTCTTGAGATCCCTGAGGTGGGACTGGTGACAGACAGACAGCTGCACTCAATGCAGGTTGATTGAAATGAACCGAAAGGGAAATGATACTGAAATGCATTGTTTGTTCTATGCCAGGATTCATTTATTTCACCATTATTTTTGATTGTGCTCAAAGACACTCGGGAGTGAAAGAGATAAAACAGGCTGCCAGCACGTGTTCTTTCTTCCGGAATTACCGTCTATTTTTAAAGAGCACTTGGGCGTCACATTTCTTAGTCTCACAGAACCCCCTAATGGGGAGAATTGTGTGCTGCACCCGGAAAGCCAAGTGCATTCCTGGTTCATGTACAGAGCCCTTAAACTGTGCAAAGGCTAGTTTGCCTTTTAATATAAAATTTAGACAGTGTTTTTGTTAAGTAGATTTTTAAAGAAAAAAAATACACAGTCAAGTAAAAGGTACTTTGCTGTATAGGTGAAACTAACACAGTATTGTAAATTAACTATACTTCAATGAAAAAAGATGAAGAAAATTCTTTACCACTGAACTATAGTGCCACTATTGTCATTTGTTAGTTTGATATTTTGTTGAATAAATACTGTGCAAGGAAGTCACTATGCATGTATTAAAAGAGTACATCATATTAAAAAAAATAAATAAAAAAATAAAAGAGTACATCATATACGACAGCATCAAAACCCATCAGATTTCTAGGAACAAATGTCATGAAGGGTGCATAACCTCTACACTAAAAGCAGTAAACAAAAGATAAAAGAAAAACCAAACTATACTTATATGTTCATACACATCTGTGTGTGCATGTATATTTAATAGCTTTACAATAGATCTTGAAATATGGTAGCATATGTCTGAACCTTGGTGCATCTTTTTCAAGATTTCCTTGGCTGTTCTCATACATTTGAATCAGTTCTAATGAGGTGGATGAAACTGGAGCCTATTATATAGAGTGAAGCAAGCCAGAAAGAAAAACACCAATACAGTAGACTAACGCACATATATGGAATTTAGAAAGATGGTAACGATAACCCTGTATGTGAGACAGCAAAAGAGACACAGATGTATAGAATGGTCTTTTGGACTCTGTGGGAGAGGGCGAGGGTGGGATGATTTGGGGGAATGGCATTGAAACATGTATATTATCATATGTGAAATGGATCACCAGTCCAGGTTTGATGCATGGGACAGGGTGCTCGGGGCTGGTGCACTGGGATGACCCTGAGGGATGGGATGGGGAGGGAGGTGGGAGGGGGATTCAGGATGGGAAACACATGTACACCCGTGGCTGATTCATGTCAATGTATGGCAAAACCAATACAATACTGTAAAGTAATTAGCATCCAATTAAAATGAATAAATTTATTTTTTTAAAAAAAGAGGAAGAGACGCCAGGGCTGTCTCTCTGTGTGCACACAAAAAAGTCACACAAGCACACAGCGAGATGTAGTCATCTACAAGCCAAGTGGAGGGTCCTCGCCAAGAACTGTGTCTGCCAGCACCTTGATCTTGAACTTCCCAGTCTAAAGAAGTGTGTTGCTTAAAAAATTTAAAAATTTAAATAAATTCTCATGTAAATTTTTGGATTAGGCAGCCAATTGGCATAAAATCTGATGAGATTTTGAACTTGTAGGTCAAATTGGAGAGAGTTGACATATTTACAATATGCCAATATATCTACTCCGTGAACATATTCCT
This sequence comes from Aepyceros melampus, assembly GCA_006408695.1. Taxonomy (NCBI): domain Eukaryota; kingdom Metazoa; phylum Chordata; class Mammalia; order Artiodactyla; family Bovidae; genus Aepyceros; species Aepyceros melampus. Next base: position 101,697 of record SJXQ01005111.1, read on the forward strand.
CTATTTACTAAGGTTTTCTTAAGTTTTTCTTACTAATATTTTGTAGCTTTTAGTGTAGTGATTTATGTAATAGTCCATCCCACCCTCGCCATCTCCCACAGAGTCCAAAAGACCGTTCTATACATCTGTGTCTCTTTTGCTGTCTCGCATACAGGGTTATTGTTACCATCTTTCTAAATTCCATATATATGCATTAGTATACTGTATTGGTGTTTTTCTTTCTGACTTACTTCACTCTATATAATAGGCTCCAGTTTCATCCACCTCATTAGAACTGATTCAGATGTATTAGAACAGCCAAGGAAATCTTGTAAAAGATGCACCAAGGTTCAGACACTAAATATTACACTAAATATGTGTTTAGTGTAATATTTATTCCTAGGAATTTGGTGGCTTTTGATGAGACTGTAAATTATATACTTAAAAACTTTTTGTTTTTGTAAATTTCTATGTTATAAATAAATGAAAACTCAACTGAATAAAAAAGGTATGAAAGAAAAAAATAGAAAATCATTTAGATCCCAGTTTGACCATGTGGGTTATTTGGTCCATAACAAAACTCACCACTTTTTATTCCTATGTATGACAGAGTTTGAAGGAGGAAATGGCAACACACTCCAGTCTTGCCTGGGAAATTACACGAACAGAGGAGTCTGGCGGGCTACAGTCCCTGGGGTCACAAAGAGTCAGACACGACTTAGCGACTAAACAACAGCATAACACAGTGAAATTACTTTAAATCAGTTGGATCCTTTGAGACCCTGCTTTTAGCCATGTTAGGACCACAGTGGCATTTCAGTCTGGCCTCACTGTTCTCTGCTACCGAGGTTGGACCTCTGAGCACTCTACCCCGATGTGTGAATTCTGAGCATTTCTAGTCCCGTCGGTGGGAGCCAGTGTCCTCCCCAGCCCTGTGAGCACAGGACTCCCTTCCCTCATTCCCTCACATCCTTGCTGAGGCTTTGTGTTCCTCACTTGTACCGTGATCACCCTCCGCTGGAGAGTCCAGGGGACCCTGGAGGTGGCCTGTGTTCTCTGCTGAAGCTCTTACCCACCTCCCCTGCACACGCTGTCGTGCCAACTCCAGCCTCTGTTTACTCTCTGCCTCCTCAGTTCAGCTAGTTGCCAGGACCCACCTTGGGAGGGGATGGCACCTCCCTGCTCTGGAAGGACAAGTCGGGTCCCTGCTATACCATCTTGCCTGAAGCAGAATTCCTCTCCTGTCTCTTATTTTTGAAACAAGAATCCTATGGGATTTTCTCACTGGGTGTTTCTTATTTTGATCTTAGGATAAGAAACACCTGACTCAAGATGAACTTATTTGCAGAGGAGAAATAGAGACACAGATGCAGAGAACCAATACCTAATGGACACCAAGGAGAGGAGGGGGTGCAGGATGAATTGGGAAATTTAGACTGACATATCCACACTATTGATAGTATCTAGAACCTACTGTATAGCACAGGAAATTCTACTCAGTGCTCTGTGGTCACCTAAATGGGAAGGAAATCCAAAACAGAGAGGATATATGTATACATATACCAGACAATCCTAAAGGAAATCAACTCTGAATACTCATTGGAAGGGTGATGCTGAAGCTGAAGCTCCAATACTTTGGCCACCTGATAGGATGAGTTAACTCATTGGAAAAGACCCTGATGCTGGGAAAGATTGAGGGCAGGAGGAGAAGGGGTTGACAGAAAATGAGATTGTTAGATAGCCATCACTGACTCAATGGACATGGGTTTGAGCAAACTCTGGAAGATGGTGAAGGACAGGGAAGTCTGGTGTGTGCAGTTCATGGGGTCAGAAAGAATCGGACAGGACGTGGTGAGTGAACATCAGCAAAGAGCTGATTGACTTTGGTATGGTAGAAAATAACACAGTGTGGTAAGGCAACTATACTCCAATAGCAATTAATTTTAAAGAAAAGAAACATCTGCCTGAGAATCACCTGGGATGCTGTTTTCAAAGGGCAGGTTTCTGAGGTCACCCCAGGCCTGCTCTACCAGAGTTTTTGGAGTAAGGCCATGACCGCTGTTTAAACAGTGCTCTGGAGTTCACACATACTTTCCATGCAGTAACTGCCTAAAGAGATTACTTTGGCCACATGTAATGTCTGTGCCTAAGTGTATTCTAATAATTGCCTGATAGCTCAGTTGGTAAAGAGTCTGCCTGCAACGTGGGAGACCTGGGTTCTATCCCTGGGCTGGGAAGATCCCCTGGAGAAGGGAAAGGCTACTCACTCCAGTATTCTGGCCTGGAGAATTCCATGGACTGTATAGTCTGTGGGGTTGCAAAGAGTCAGACACGACTGAGCAACTTTCATTTTCACTTAGTTTTCATTTTCTCAGTTCCATGGACAGAGGAGCCTGGCAGGCCTCAGTCCATGAGGTTGAAAAGAGTTGGACATGACTGAGCGCATGGTGTGTGCATGCACACACACACCAGATGTGGAGGCAGAAGGAAGGGAGGCTGGCTTCAGCTTCTCCTGGGAACCCAGAGCTCCTTTCTGGGGCAAAGTGAGGCTGCTTGTCTCAGGAGCCACTTCCCTTCGAACTTCTCAGGCTGGTGGAACCATGTTGGTTCTTCAGCAAGCAGCTGCTTGTCTTGAGTGTGTTCTTTGTCCGAAATCTGTCCCTTTAGTTTCTCTTAAAGAGGAGACTATAATTTGCTATATGACTCTGGGAACTCAAACCGGGGCTCCATGACAGTCTAGAGGGACAGGATGGGGATGGCAAGGCGGCTAAAGAGGGAGGGGACATACGTAAACGTGTGGCTGATCCGTGTTGATGTATGGCAGAAACCAAAACATACTGTAATTATCCTTCAATTAAAAATAAATCAGCTTTTTAAAAAAGAAGAATGTAACTAAATGGACATTTTGGAAAGCTCTGCACAGCTACAGACTCTTGGGCAGATGGGAAGGCTGGGAGGTATGGCTTCTCTGGGAACCATGTGACCTGGATTCTTGGAGAGTCTGGGAAGCTGGGGCTGATGGTAATGATGGAAGGACTCTCACGTGGTCCTTGTCTCCTGGCAGGAGTGTGCTGAAGATTCATTCCTTCGAGAGAGAGAAAATTAGCAGGGGCAGGAAGCAAGTGAAGGTAGGGAGGGAAGAAGGAAAGAAAAAAAGGTAGACCAACAAAAGAAGTGCACATTCTCTCTGAAACTGTGGAGGAAAAATCCTTAGCCCTGGAATATTAATGCTGAAGCCATTGGTATCTATTTTTTTTTTCCTCTTGAATTAACATCAGTCATAGAACACTTAACACTCTTTGGTGAAGAACTTGGTGAGTCAGACAGAGAAGCAGAAGTGTCATATGGCCTCCTTTATAAATGGAATCTAAAAAGAAATGATACGAATGAACTTACAGAAGCAGACTCACAAACTTATGATTGCTGGGGGGAAGGATGGAGGGAAGGGGTAGTTAGGGAGTTTGGAATGGATATGTACATGCTCTATATTGAAAATGGATCACCAACAAGGACAGGGAACTCTGCTCAGTGTTATGTGGCAGCCTGGATGGGAGAGGAGTTTGGGGGAAATGGATACATGTATATATATGGCTGAGTCGCTGATTAACAACTATCAGAACATTGTTACTCAGCGATTCCCCAACACAAAATAGTTAAACATTTTTTTAACAATAAAAAAAAGAACTTGGCCAAGATTCACACCATTTTTCAGCCTCCTTTTCTCTCGGCTGGGTCGTTCGTTGCCCGTTGATCAGCGCCAGGGATGGTGGGAAGAGAGCCACATGCCATGTAAAAGATCTGTCTCCCTAGCATCGTCCAGTATTCACAGGAGATCCTTTCTCTGGTTATGCGTTTTGAGAGGAGGCTCTCTAGGAAAACCTAGAGTTTCTTTATGAGCAACTCAGAGGCTGTGTGTACCCATGCATGTGAGTACGTATGTGCAGCTGTAACCTGTATTAACATGTCAACCACCCATCAAGCATGAATCTTACGTTCTGATGAATATTTGGATTCTGAACAGGAAGTACTCTTTTCTTTCTGTAAAGAGTTGGTCCTAATGATGCCCGGTTGGTCTTGGTCACACCCCATTCCCCCTGACTCTAGAGTGAGGTTGATCAGCTTATGTTCCTTCTTGTTCTAAATTACAATACATGGTCTCTTCCAAGATGTCATTGAACGGATTCTTCCCTTGAAGAGGGCACACGTTTTAAAGGGAAGAGAACTGTATTGGAAATCAGGCTCTGCCCTGAACTAGCTGAGAAAATAGGGATCTTCCTTTTCCCCATGTATAAAAGAAGGGAATTTGAAAAGTTGCCGTCAAGTGTCCCACTGGAAACAGTGTCAGACTTTGTTTTTTTGGGCTCCAAAATCACTGCAGATGGTGACTGCAGCCATGAAATTAAAAGGCACTTACTCCTTGGAAGAAAAGTTATGACCAACCTAGATAGCATATTCAAAAGCAGAGACATTACTTTGCCGACTAAGGTCTGTCTAGTCAAGGCTATGGTTTTTCCTGTGGTCATGTATGGATGTGAGAGTTGGACTGTGAAGAAGGCTGAGCGCAGAAGAATTGATGCTTTTGAACTGTGGTGTTGGAGAAGACTCTTGAGAGTCCCTTGGACTGCAAGGAGATCCAACCAGTCCATTCTGAAGGAGATCAACCCTGGGATTTCTTTGGAAGGAATGATGCTAAAACTGAAGCTCCAGTACTTTGGCCACCTTATGCGAAGAGTTGACTCATTGGAAAAGACCCTGATGCTGGGAGGGATTGGGGGCAGGAGGAGAAAGGGACGACCGAGGATGAGATGGCTGGATGGCATCACAGACTCAATGGACGTGAGTCTGAGTGAACTCCGGGAGTTGGTGATGGACAGGGAGGCTGGCGTACTGCGATTCATGGGGTCACAAAGAGTCGGACACGACTGCGCGACTGAACTGAACTGTCCCATCTCATTCTAAATTATATAACTGTATTATTCAAATATATTATGTAACTGAATTGCCTAAATAGAACTGTGGTGATGTCAGTTGCTGGTAGACTATATATAATGGAAGACAATAGAAATGTATAGCCCACTGGTCCTCAGAGTTAGCCGCTGGACAATTTAAAAGTATTATGAAACTCCCAGAAAGTAACTCTGCCAGCTGCATGTTTTATCTAGAGTGTACATGTATAGTGACATCTCTTCTTGGCCTTGAATTCCCATTTTCTTCTTAAATCATATTTCCATTAAATTTTATTCAGGACAATCTATACATTTATTTTTATCTCATACATTTATACTCTTTCCAAAACCCATTTGGTTAGATGATATTTTCATGATTTACACAATGAATTTCTCATTTCTGTTTGTGATTTCTACAGTAATGCAGGTATCATTAGAATAGTTTAAGGCATTTTAAAAGATGTTTCGATAAGCCTCAAGTCTTTCAGTTCCCCACACAGAGATTGAATCCTGGCCATGGCGGTAAAAGCACTGAGATCTAACCACTAGCCCATGAGCGAACTCCCTAAGGGGATTTTGTTAAAAGTAAAGATGAGTAACCAGTGGAATTTGTTGTCCCAAAGTACTGTCACAGGAGGTAACATTTGTATTTTGACTATAAGATGTGAAGTGGGATATACTCATGTAAGAATGTTACTCATTTAATTAAAAGAATGATTATACATTTAAGCATCAAAAATCACTGCAAATGGTGACTGCAGCCACAAAATTAAAATACACTTGCTCCTTTGAAGAAAAACTATGACAAATCTAGACAGCGTATTAAAAACCAGAGACATTACTTTGCCAATAAAGATCCGTATAGTCAAAGCTATGCTTTTTCCAGTAGTCATGTATGGATATGAGATTTGGACTATAAAGAAGGCTGAACACCAAATAATTGATGCTTTTGAACGTGGTGTTGTCAAAGACTCTTGACAGTCCCTTGGACTGCAAGGAGATCAAACCAGTCAATCCTAAAGGAAATCAATCCTGAATATTCATTAGAAGGACTGATGGTGAAACTGAAGCTCCAATCCTTTGGCTACCTGATGTGAAGAGCCGACTCACTAGAAAAGACCCTGATGCTGGGAAAGATTGAAGGTGGGAGGAGAAGGGGACGACAGAGGATGAGATGGTTGGATGGCATCACTGACTCTACGGACATGAGTTTGAGCAAGCTCCAGGAGATGGTGAAGGACAGGGAAGCCTGGCCATGCTGCAGTCCATGGGGTCGCAGTGTTGGACACGACTGAGTGACTGAAAAGCAGCAACAATCAGGGAGTTTTAAATTAAGGGTGTGACTGTGCACATGTTTATAGCTTTAAGAACGGTAATATTGATACATCATTCCTGTGTAACCAGCACTTGAATTAAGATATGTAACATAAGGATATTCAAGAATTGCCATCTTAAGTCTTATTCCTTACATACTCTCATCTGAGGTAACTGCTCTCCTGAATTTTGTTTTTTTCTGTTTTTAACATTTCCTTGCTTAAAGAACTGTTAGCTTAATGTGATTTTGAGCTTTATAAAAATGAAATTATGCTGTGTGTATTCTTTTTTGATTTTGTTCCCCTCAATATTACAAACTTGGAACCTGTGTTCCTTCATTTCCATTCCGTCCTTCATTTCTGAACACAGCTCACTTTATTTGTTCATTATCCTAATGGAAGTATATCTTAAATTTGCTTCAAAATACAAAATGTTCACTCATTCCATTGTAATCATTAAAATAATAATAATCAAATTAGTTCCATTATGTTTTTCATAGATTTTTGTTAGAATTATATTTGCCAGCCAATTTAACAAAATGCTCATATACTACTTACTATGCCTAGAGAGTAGAAATTAAAATCTTTATTTATTAGGTTATCCAAAAATTTTGTTGGGATTTTTTCATAAGATGTTACCTCGAGTGAACTTTTTGGCCAACCCGTATGTCGTGCACTGAGCCAGCCGCAGAGGAGCCTACCCTTGGCGATTTGTTAACAAGCCTATGTTGTTGTAGAAAGGAAGCCATAGGTTAGTAGCCAGTTCAGTTTTTACTCCCCTGTACAAAATTGTTTTCCATTAAGTTGATACATTGGCAAGGTTTTGTTACAGACAGTGACCTCCTAGCTATGCACTTACTGTTTCTTTTAATAGGTCTGGAATCATTCACAGGATATGCAGGCCTAGTGCTAGATTTGGTCACCAGTGTCAACAGTCTTGCTCAGTGAGTCCTGAGTGGGTAGAGTTTATGAATACATAAACTGACAGCTAAATGTCCCCAAACGTTCATTTCTTACAATAGTTGGGAAATCATTTGGCAAATGTCTACCTCATGGAGTAGCATCAGCCTGAACACTGGAGGCTCAGTGATTGTCTGGAAGAGCTTTGGTTGAGGCTGATAGAGCAAAGAGGAAAGACAAGACTTTTTTTTTTTTTTTGCTTTTTTAATGCTGTTGAACTCACTTAAATTAGATTAAAATGTATACTAAAAAGAGAAATTGTATTGCTTACAGTTGTCATGGTGTTGATTTGAAATTTTATTAAAAAGAAACAGCTTCTGGGTAGTTGAGCATCTAAGGGCCAAAGTGGCTTTGATTTGTCATAGGGCTGAGTTGAAGGCAGGAGGAGAAGGGGACGACAAAGGATGAGACGGTTGGATGGCATCACGGACTCAATGGACATGAGTTTGAGCAATCTCCGGGAGTTGGTGATGGACAAGGAAGCCTGGAGTGCTGCAGTCCATGGGGTCGCTGAGAGTCAAACGCAACGGAACCTCTGAACTGAAAGTGAAAGTGTGTGGAAGCATTAGTCGTTCGTCGTGTCCAACTCTTTGTGACCCATGGAATATAGCCCTCCAGGCTCCTCTGTCGTGGGATTCTCCAGGCAAGAATACTGGAGTGGGTTGCCATTCCCTTCTCCAGGGTATCTTTCCCACGTAGGGATTGAACCTGGGTCTCCTACCCTGCGACAGACTCTTTACCGTCTGAGCCATCAGGGCTACTAGAGTCCAATCTAGAGATCAGTCTCACGCTGGCACCCTTGCAGTCACAGCTCAGAGGACACTTCACTAACAGTGTGTCCTCTACTGGACACATTTGTTTAAAATTATCTATGAAATAATTGAATTTGGGGGCCCTTGGTAGATCTTGTTTGGTATATTTATGTGATAAGGTAGTATTTGAAGAGTGGCATTTGAACTTGATGGCTTTGTAACTGTAAGAAATGCCCAGTGTCTGCATGTCTCCCTCCTGGAGCAGTTGCGAACAGTTTTTAGTTCCTGTAGAAAAAAATGAAGATGGGGACTTACAGTACGGATGATTGAGAAAAGATACTCTAGAAAAATATGGGGTATTGAGAGATCTTGTTGAGCTTAACAATCTTCTACTGAGTTGACCAACATGGAGTACCACTGACCCTTGAACACCCGGGTTTGAACTGTGTTTATCCATTTAGAGTGGATATTTCTCAATAGTAAATATACAGGGTCTGTTGTTGGCTAAATCCTTGGATGCAGGGGAATGACCAACATGAAGGGCCAACAATAAATTGTACATACATGGATTCAGTGCAGCATTGTGCAAGGGTCAGGGGTGTACTGAAAATGCAATATTGGTGTTGAGGATGATAAGATTTATGCCAAGGTTTCTTTCAAGGTGCTGTGGCTTCTGTATCCTTAAGGTTTAAAACATTACTAAGAATCCCACAAGGTCTCTTCCTATCATCCCAGCTGCCTACAATGTCATTCTCTAGTTTCCTCTTCTGCAGCCACACCAGGCTCAATGGTTCTTCAGCTCCATCTCACACCAGGGCCTCTTGTACACGCTGTACACTGTTTTGTCTGGAACCCTTCCAAGCCCTTATAGGAAATAGTGCAAATCCAGATTGTACTGTAAAAGTGACAACTTCAAGGATGCCCCAGAGCCTCCACCCTATGTTTTTCTTTTGTTGTGACCAGATAATCATGGAGTTCTGTGCTGGCCTTGGCCTGGAACTTCCTTGGACAGATATCTGACTTGTTCATCTCTGAATTTATATGGCTTTTCCAGACAGTGTAGTCACCAGGAGGTGCTCAGTGAATATCTGCTGAAGCAGAGATTATTGAGTGAATTATCCAAAGTTCAGTTAAAAGTTTTGTTTTCTTTTTCTCTCTTTAGCTGGGAAGTTATCAATTCTAAACCGGATGAAAGACCTGGGTTCAGCCACTGTCTTGCAGAATCATGGATGAATTTCAGCATATTTCTTCAAGAAATGTCTGCGTTTAAACAGCAGAGCCCTGGCAAGGCAAGTTTTCCAGGGAAGGAGAATGATGTGTGTGCTTTAAGATGTGCAGTAAACTTGGAAACAAATGAATTAACCTATTTCATCAGCTTGTAAGAGTTCTCCAACTCTGAATGTAACATACTAGGAACTGTGCCATAAAAACTGATATTAGCAAGGTCTGGAAATGTTAGTGTGTTAGCACCAGAAAGTCCTCAGCCTTATAATTTAATTGAAATTGGATTTCTATTTTATCAATATCTATGTAGCTTATTAGCTAAAATAAAATGAATGATGATTTGTCTTCTCACTCAGTCAGACCAAAGATAAAAATGTGGTAGGGGCTCTGTGACAACCTAGAGGGGTGGAATGGGATGGGAGGTGGGAGGAAGGTTCAAGAGGGAGGGGACATATGTATACCTATGGCTGATTTACATTAATGTATGGCAGAAACCAACAGGACATTATAAAGCAATTATCATTTAATTAAAAATCAACTAATTAAAGAATTTCAGTTTATGTTAATCTAGACTAGTTCTCAAGTCAAAGGGAGATAGAATGAACACATAGCCCTTTGAGGATGCTTTTGGAGGTAACTGAATCTCACTTTCAGTCTAAAAAGTGAAGATTCTTGTATGATTTACTTCTGAAAGGAAACCTTTGGCAGAAACATCCATAGCGATCATATGAATGAAATGAGTATTTTTCCAATGAAGATGAAAACCATGAGGAGCAGAGTCGAGAGTGGTTTGAGGGACTGCATGGAGAAATGCAACGGTAGTGTTTTATGTGTAGAAGCAGCTCCGGCTATATCCTGACACCACGTGTGAGGTCCAGCGCCATCAGCAGACCCTCCCCTTCCAGGGCTGTAGTCAGGTTTCTTGAATGTCCCCCTGTCATTGGAAGGAAGGACCTAGGAATGTCCTCATTTAAAATCCCTCTCTTACAGGAAATCTAACCTTCAGTGAAGAGTAGAACTATACTCGGACACATTTTGAGCACACTAACGTTGCAATATTATATACGGATAAATCATTTGAATCACTGAAGGCAATTTTTAGAATAGATACCAATATGGTGGTGGGGGTGGAATAAGTCATGCTTTTGTTGCTTCTTTTACTGAGATGATTAAACACATTGTCAGAAGATTCTGAACTTAAACTTTTGCACTGGGTTACACTAATGTGCCCCAAGTCAGTTAGCCTAAGATGATGATGCTCTTAATACAAATTTAGTGGATAAGATGAAATCCCTTTGCAAAACTGAATTCTGTATATAGTAATGCCTTTATTTGTTCTTTTTAAGTTTTATGGTCTTTCCCCTTCCATTTTGCAAATAGAGCTCCATATCTTCAAGGACCCCTGATACTTGAGGAACCACTCTTAATTTTGTTCCCACAGTTTCATCTGTTTTCCTTTTGACTAGTGAATTTGTTAACCCTGTGCCAAAAATGAAAAATCAAAATTAATCTGAATTTTAGACCCACTTCCTGTTTCTCTTTATCAGTAATTGATCAGAATTATATATGCTGTCCTCATGACTTATTTTGAAATTCCCTTAATGAATTTTCTTGGCTTATTAGTGAAATTTAGTATCATAATTTAAAGCAAAGGAGTAAGATCGTTTAAAGAATAGAGTATGGGAAAGAAGTGAAGACTTTATGGGACAATTTTTCTGTCTTGATATTTCAATTTCCTAAAACAACTGACATTCTTTTGGCCACAACTGACAGAGAGAAAGAAAATAACTGACTTTTGCCATAGGAATTTAGTTTCCTCATCATTGGTTTCCAGGTGACCTAGGAGTGGAATCAGTTTGAGGAGCAGGTGATGAGAAAGGAGGATAGTAATGGCCAGTAGATTTGTCCTTCAATCTTCTGGTAATCTGCAATCACAATTGCTTACCAGCTGGATAAATTGCTGTTATGTTTATGTAAATACCTCTAACTTCTCTAATGTGTTTTGCTGGATTTGTGGATTTCCATGGACTTACAGGTGTAGTTTGAACTTACAGATTTCATTCCTGGGCTGCATTGTTTTCAGAGGGTGAACATGAGTGAAAGAAGTTTCTAGGCACATACTACTCTTCAGGTCTCTCGCATCTAGCAATGTAGCCAATTAACGGGAGATATTCTCTGTGCTAGAAATTAACTTCTGGAACCTTCAAAATGATTAGTATTCAATGTGAAAGTGGATTAAAGCTCGTTGAACCCAGCAGTCATTAGATCTAAGTGCAGAGAACACTGTGTGAAGAACATTTGCCGTAACATGACGGCACATAGACCAATGAGTGTGTGTGTATCCTGTGCTCTGAAGTGTCTTGGTGTTATGAGCGAGTGAGTAACTGTCCCATCACTTCTGTTACTTCTAGTTTTGTCTCCTGGTCTGCAGCGTGTGCACCTTTTTTACCATCTTGGGAAGTTACATTCCTGGGGTTATACTCAGCTATCTACTGTGTAAGTATGTAGAACATTCGGCTAATTGATACAACACATATGATGTTATTTAATGGTCTATAAGAACTTCCATAGCTTAGAAGAGCGGGTATGAGTTCTTGATTATAAAGCCAGTTGACTATTTAATTTTCTGCTCTTCAAAGTTTCTCCTTTTTCTAGAGACATGTTGCTCTTCCAACAATTGTACAAATCACTGTCAAAAAGCAAGTTTGTAAGCAACTCATTTCATTTTAAATTTTGTCAATAAAACAATAAAGTTATACTCTCCACCCCCTCCCGCCGCAACACATTAATTCCTTTGACATTGTGCATGACTGGCAGCTCAAATGTAATTAAAGACACATGAGGGCGTCCCCGGTGGCTCAGTGGTGAAGAATCCGCCTGCATGGATTTGATCCCTGGTCTGGGAAGATGCCACATGCCTTGGAGCAGCTAAGCCCATGCAGCACAACTGTTGAGCCTGTGTTCTGGAACCCGGGAGCCACAGCTACTGAGCCCACGTGCTCCAGCTGCTGAAGCCTGCACACCCTGCAGGCCCTGCTCCACGACAAGAGAAGCCACAGCAAGGAGAAGCCCTTGCACAGCAAGTAGAGAGTAGCCCCTGCTTGCCCCAACCAGAGAGAAGCCCAGGCAGCAAAGAAGACCCAACACAGCCAAAAATGATTAAATAAGTAAAATTATTATTTTTAAAAAAGCACAATGAGACACCATTATACCCCCACCAAAGTGGCAGAAATTAAAACTACTGACTGTATCAAGTATTAGGCAGGATATGGAACAATTAGAGCTCTCATGGATCGATAAAATGTCGCAGCCACTCTGGCTAACAATTTGGCAGTTTTTCAAATGACCCAGCCATTTCAAAGCAAGGTATTTATTTATCCAAGAGAAATGAAAGCATACACCTTCACAAAGACTTGTCCACAGATGTTCATAGAGGCTTTATCTGTAGTCTACTCACTCCAGTATTCTGGCCTGGAGCATTCCATGGACTCCATAGTCCATGGGGTTGCAAAGAGTCAGACATGACTGAGCAACTTTCATTTTATCTGTAGTAGTTTAAATCAGAAGATAACTCATATGTCCATCAACAGATAAGTGGGTAAACAAATTGTGATATATCCATACAGTGGATTACTAGTCAACACTAAAAAATTGATATATGCAACAATCTGGATAAATAGAAAAGTAATTAGGTGAGTGGGAGAAGCCAGGTTAAAAAACAGACTACACACTGTATGCTTCCATTTATATATAATTCACAGTAATCTTTAGTGACAACACACATAAGTGATTCTCTGGGGCTGGGGTGGGTGCGGTGGGGAAAGGCAGGAGAGGAAGGGCTAAGAGAAACAGGAGGAAACTTAGGGGCTGGCAGGTATGTTCATTATTTGTCATAATGATAATTTCTTAGTTATATGCATGTGTCAAAACTTTTCAAACTGTACACTTTAAATGTATGCAATTTATCATATATCAACTATAACTCGAAAGTGTTGTAAAGAAGTTGTGACTTCATGCTTTTCCTGCAAAATGTGACATTCTGGCCTCGCCACCTTTTTAGATGGGGCAGCAACTCTCCACTAAACTAACCTTCTTATTTCCCTAGTTTTCTTGCACCAGCCTTTACATTTTACATATGCCTCCTCGACTTCTAAAGATATTTGAGTTTACAACTCCTATTTAAAAAAGGTAAATGAGCATGTGTCCTAACAACTGCAAAGAAATAAACACGAGCGCCTACAATGTTGATTAGGGCTTACTGTATTGATCTTCATTTCTTTTCATATTCCAAAAGCCTAGCGCAAAAGGCAGATGAAGTGAAGGTCACTGAGTCATGTCTGACTCTTTGCGACCCCATGGACTGTAGAGTCCATGGGATTCTCCAGGCCAGAATACTAGAGTGGGTAGCCTTTCCCTTCTCTAGGGGATCTTCTCAACCCAGGGATTAAACCCAGGTCTCCTTCATTGCAAGCGGATTCTTTACCAACTGAGCCACAAGAGGAGGCAGATGGTCAGGGCTCAAATTCATTCTCCCAAGTAGAACTCATGTGGAATGTTTCAGCCCTTGAGCTGCCTTGTTTAAGAGAGAAAGGAGAAGAGAGCCAGGGAAGGAGTGTCTAAATAAGGGCCAGGCATTATTCAGATGATCTGTATTCATCTCAGTTATTCTTCACAGCAACCCCCAGAGATGGTGGTGTTATCCTAATATGACTGATGAGAGGCTAATGGATAGTGATAACTTTTCTATGGAGAAATGTCATTTAACAAATAAGTAGAGTTGATATTTTCATATAGGACTGTTGTGTGAGAAGCATGTAACCTTTGTATGAATTTTGAGTGTAAGAGGGTTGAGTGGATGGAGTTATCAAATTTCAAGTCTTTGGAACTGTGATCACAGGGTGTGTGTGTGTGTGTGTGTGTGTGTGTCTGTAGGAGAAAATGTTTTCATTACAAGGAGAAGAATGAAATTATGAACTTATTTCACAGAGGCATTTCCCCAGTTTGTCAGTGAAGGAACTGAAATAATTTTGTGAAATACTAATAGGTAGTTGGAAAGCAAGGTCATTTCCCCTGACCTCTCTTCCTCCTTATCTTTCAGTGCTGTGTGCATTTTTGTGTCCACTGTTCAAGTGTAATGATATTGGACAAAAGATATACAGCAAAATCAAGTCATTTCTCCTGAAACTAGATTTTGGAATCAGAGAATATATTAACCAGAAGAAACGTGAGAGATCTGGTAGGTAATGTTTGGATTTTATGTTCCACACCCGAAATGAGGCATTGCTGGCTCTTTATTATGAAATCACTTTGAATGCATTTTAGGGTGTTTTAGCCATTAACTACATATTATTACAGAAGCAGATCCCCTCCACAAAGTAACAGCTTTTTCCTACTGAGGCGTTTATTTTTCTCTTCTCACACATATAATAAAGTGGCTTTTTAATCCAAACCATCGGGGGAAAGAGGAAAGGCTTCGGAGGGCTTTATTTGCTATTTATTGTTACTTTCTTGACATTGTTTGCTTTTGGGGTAGGTGCTTGCAAATAACAAATGACACAGGTAGGGCAGAGAGTGGGTGCCATGGAAGAGGGGAAGAAGAAAATGGAGGGAAGGCCAGTGCGATCCTTTTTCACATTTTAACTTGGCTTCTGACCTTATAGAGTCTCAACTAGAGCAAGCACCAGGAGTATCTCGAGAGCGTCTTAAAGTTTACATTACATGGCTTCCCCCAGAGTGTCTGATTGAGTTGGTCTGGGGGAGGGCCTGGGAATTTGCATTTCTAAAAGATTCCCAGTGCTGCTGTTACTGCTGTGGTCCAGGGGACACGCTGTGAGAGCTGCTGATATGGACCATTTCCCTCGGAAACCAAACACTTGCAAATATGTGAAGCTCGGGATGTGCAAAATTTAATTACGTGGAGGCACTGGAGGATATGAGGATTGTGGGAGCAGGATAAATAATGGATAAAATACACTCTGAGCTGGCCAGGAAACTGAAAGCTTCCAAATTTTTTCTCAACAGAAGCAGATAAAGAAAAAAGTCACAAAGATGACAGTGAATTAGACTTCTCAGCTCTTTGTCCTAAGGTATTTTTTGTTCAGTTTTCAATTCATTCCTGTGTGGTGTGCCTGTCAATGTATCTACTTGTACCAAAACTGGAATGATTTTCTTAACACAACTTCTCCTATTTCTGTAAGATGATTGAATTATTAAAAGGAAAATACTCATCTGCTTCTTACTTTTCTGACATTTTCGCTGTTAGTTAGATTTTTAGAAAGACATCCCATAGAAGTTTGAAATGTGTGACTGGCATTTCTATTAATACAGATTAGCCTCACCACTGCCGCCAAAGAATTGTCTGTGTCTGACACCGATGTGTCTGAGATCTCCTGGACGGACAATGGGACCTTCAACCTCTCAGAAGGATACACTCCACAGACAGACACTTCTGACGGTATGCTCACACCTGTAGATGCTCTGAGTGTTATTTTGAGCCCATGCAAAAGTATTTAACTGTGTCAGCTTCTGACTAGATAAAGTGTGCTACTACTAAGTCACTTCAGTCGTGTCCGACTCTGTGCAACCCCATGGACGGCAGCCCACCAAGCTACCCCATCCCTGGGATTCTCCAGGCAAGAACACTGGAATGGGTTGCCATTTCCTTTTCCAATGCATCAAAGTGAAAAATGAAAGTGAAGTTGCTCAGTCGTTACAACTATGCAATGGAATATCACTGGGCTATATGGCACTTGCTACAATATGGATAAAACTTGAACATGATATGCTGAGGGCAGGAAGCCAAACACGCAGGCCACGCACTGTGTGACTCCACTTATATGAAATGTCCAAAACAGACAAATCCATGTGGAAGGAAATTAGATGAGTGGCTGCCAGGGACTGGGGGAAGAGGGACTGGTGGGTGACTGTAATTAATATGTTTCCTTTTGGGTGATGAGAATGTTCTAGAATTAGATAGTGGAGATGTTGTACAGCCTTGTGAATGTACCAAAGACCACCTAACTGTATACTTTAAAAGGGTAAATTTTATAGGATATGAATTATATCTCAAAATATATTATTTAAGAGTGTGAGGGAAAAAAATCTAAGCCAGTCAATGTCCAATTCTGCCTTTATTTTGAAAACAAATAATTGACAACGAAAAAAATTCTGGAATATCTGGTGGCATTATTTATGGCAGTAATGGGAAATAGTGAGATACACACACACTTAGTCAATTCCAACTCCTTGTGACTCCATGGAATTCTCCAGGCAAGAATACTGGAGTGGATAGGCATTCCCATCTCCAGGGGATCTTCCCAACCCAGGGATCGAACCTGGGTCTCCTGCGTGGCAGGCAGATTCTTTACTATCTGAGCCACCAGGAAAGACCACAGTTGTGGGAGAGAGGAAGAGAAAAGCTAATTCCATGTATCCAGGGCTAGCTCTCATTGAGAGGGACTGAACCATGGGGGACAGGTTTCCTGAATCAAAAGCTGACTCCAGGGTTGCTCATATTTCTTCTTCCAAGTTAGTTTAAAAAAAAAAAAAAGCTTTCTTCTTTTTTATAATTAGGTTAAGTACAATTTAAAATAAAATTTAAGACAACTCTTGTGCAATAACCTTTGCTGGTCTTATTGGATTATTTCAAGTCTTTAACCATATATGGGGTGCCACTGCCTTCTCCTACTGAAAATATAAGCAATTGTAATAAAGGATTATGAATAAATTATTTTACACATATCTTTACAGGCAAGAACACATTTCCTTTTCCTAGAGGAAGGAAGAAGGCTGTATGATGTTGAAATAATACAGGTTGGGAGATTGGGAAACCCACATGTAGCCTTGCCTTTGTCATTAACTTACTATATGGCCTTGCACAGGTGACATAATTTCTGTGAATCTCAGTTTCCTCATCTTTAAAGTGTATTAGAACAAGAGGCTCACTGAATTCTCTCAAGCTCTACAAGCTGTAACCATCTGCAAGACCAGGATAACAAACCCTTTGATCTTAAGCATCCTGTCTCAGGGGCTTCCCTCTGGCTCAGATGGTAAAGAATCTGCCTGCAATGTGGGAGACCCAGATTTGATCCCTGGGTTGGGAAGATCCCCTTTGGAGAAGGAAACAGCAGTCTACTCCAGTATTCTTAAGTGAAAGGCGGTCAGTCTTGTCCAACTCTTTGCGACCCCATGGACTATGGAGCGAGGCCTGGGTTGGATCCCTGGATTGGGAAGATCCCCTGAAGGGTTCTTCTGGAGTAAGCCGGTTCCCCTGGAGTAGGAAACCCTACTCACTTCAGTGTTCTGGCCTGGAGAATTCAATGGACTGTATACAGTCCATGGGGTCGCAAAGAATGAGCGCCTTTCACTTTCACTTCCAGTATTCTTGCCTGGGAGATCCCATGGACAGAGGACCCTGATGGGCTGCAGTCCATGGGATTGCCAAAGAGTCGGACACAACTTAAAGACTAAACAACAGCTTCATTAGTGAAAAGTTGAATCATTAAAAAAAAAAATTATTATGGTGCTTAAGCCTCAACTTCTATTCTGCATTTCACAGATCTTGACCGACCTAGTGAGGAAGTTTTCTCTCGAGACCTTTCAGATTTTCCATCACTAGAAAATGGCACGGGAACAAACGATGAAGATGAATTGAGCCTTGGCCTGCCCACTGAGCTCAAGAAAAAAAAGGAGCAGTTGGACAGCGGTCCCAGACGGAGCACAGAGAAGTCAGCAGCTGGTCTCACCCTTCCTCTGAGCAGTGACCAGACCCTGCACCTGATGAGCAACCTGGCTGGGGACGTCATCACGGCTGCGGTGACCGCCGCGGTCAAAGACCAGTTAGCGGGTGTGCGCCAAGCGCTGTCTCAGGCTGCTCCCAGCCCTGGGGAGGACACAGACACAGAGGAGGGTGATGACTTTGAACTCCTGGACCAGTCAGAGCTTGATCAAATTGAGAGTGAATTGGGACTGCACAAGACCAGGAAGCAGAAGCCCAGCAAAATAAGAAGTCTTCAGGTTTCCTTTCAAATCTGCTCGGAGGTCATTAGTCTGGGAATCGGCTTATTATGACAGAGCACAAACTACCAAAAAAATTTCAAACAAGCAAAAAAAAAAAAAAAAGAATCAAATCTTTTCAAACTGTGAGCTTTACTGATTAGAATTTTTTTGGTCTTTTCCCACCTCCTTCTGCAGTGAATTCATTGGATATATGTCAGCTGACACTGATAGATTGATATTTCTCATAGTTATTTTTATGTAATGAGCATGGAAATGACTTTATATATATGTATATACATATACACACCCACTTACTGTGTTGTCGGAGTTGAATATTAGAGGTTGTTTTTAAAGTAAAATGAAAACACCCAATTATTGAGATCCTCCCATAAATATTCCTTATGTTTCCTTCACAATTTTTCAAGCATGCAAAAACAGGTTCATTGTAACTCACTGAAATATTAACAATTGTGAACACATGCTATATTGGCTCCTTGTTCCTAATACTTGGACACAGTTAAAAATTTTTGGTGGATTTTTGACATAAAAAGACATAAATTATCAAAGTCACTTTGGTTGAAAGACTTGGGAAATACTATTAAAATCAATTTCCTAGGATAATTTTTTGAAAATATAGCTACATTGGATAGGCTGATACATTTCCATGTTATTTCTGATTGTAGACTTTAGGCTTCCTTGTAAATGGCATGCTCCATTGATTGCCAGCTCGAGTCTTGGCAATGGGTGATATTAGCGCATAGAAAGCAAGTACTTAGATATCACGTGTCTACGTGGTTTTGATGTAAAGAGAGATAGGCTGCGCTTTGTTGTTTCAGTTGTCATGTATTTGTGATAAGGATATTGTGAGTGCAGATCTATTCTGCCTGCTCAGAACTAGGTTAAACCCTCATCTTTCATATTACGGGAAAAGTCTCTTAAAATAGTTCCTGGTGTGTTCTATGAGTGATGTGGTCATCCACCATAGAGAAATAAGACTGTTTTCATAGTCCGACTCCCCGGCAGGAGAGAAACTTGCTTGGCTTTCAAGTGTATTTATTTGCCATTGAAGTAAAAACCTGTAATCTGTTTCTTCTTAGGAAGCTAGAATATATATTTTCTTTTACTTTAAACATTTTAGATCACCTCTAAATAATCAAATTCGACTTAGGTTTTTAACAAAGGACTAAAGAGCAGAAATCAAGCTAATTCTGTTTGTGCGATAGAAACTTTTAATAGTGTCGAGGGACCATGTCAGCAGCTAGCAACCATCTCTTCAATCTTCAGGTAGAGCTGGCATTTCGACAGATGCACACAGACATCTGAGCCCCTCAGAAAGGAAGGATAATCCAAGAATACAGGAAATCTGCGGTCCCCTCTCTTTACTTCATCCCTTCCCTTCTGTGTCTAAAGAGTGATAATACATCACCTGACATTTTAATGTAGCATCTCATATTTAGTTTTTCTTTCTGAGGTATTAAAATATGTAGACTAAATTTTGCCAAATGTTAAAGGGAGAGAAGTGACTGAAGACTCTGGCTGCTTGCTTTCTGTGATTGACGATGCTTCCGTTATTAGTGCCTCATGACTGTGTCTGATGTCCTTTATCAACACAAAAGTGAGCCTGTGCCTTCATCATCTTGCCCATTTCGGTACAAATGGAAACCTGGCGTTAGACCTATGAGCTGTGTGGGTTTGCGAGGAACATCCCTGACTTCTGTTTCAGCAAGAGTTTCTGGACATGGAGAAAAATACAGTCACGTATTTATAAAATAGCTTGTTACCAGGTTTCATTTTTTATGTGTATGTTTCTTCATTGGAAAAAATACTCTTGGCCATGAAATCAGAAAGTTTAAAGGTCTTTTCAGTTTCTTCTATGAGGAGAAAAATAAGTTAAATAACTCAAATAATTAAAGAATGTGTTACAAGCTTCAGTCAGTTCAGTTCAGTCGCTCAGTCCTGTCTGACTCTTTGCGATCCCATGGGCTGAAGCTTACAAGCTTACAAGGAGATAAACTCAGATTTGATGGTATAAATAATAAAGCTAGAATCAAATGTTATAAACTATAAATTAAAAGGGGTTGGGGATAGGGCGGTAGGTAGGTAGGGTAGAAAAATGTGTTACCAGCCCTATGGTGGAGACATGCCAACTCTCTGTGGACACTTGCGTTCTAACTACCTATGCACTTTAATAGTATTTACTGAAGAATGGTGGTGGTTTAGTTGCTAAGCCATATCTGACTCTTCCGACCCCATGGAGTGTAGCCCACCAGGCTCCTCTATCCTCGGGA
Organism: Aepyceros melampus; assembly: GCA_006408695.1. Lineage (NCBI taxonomy): Eukaryota > Metazoa > Chordata > Mammalia > Artiodactyla > Bovidae > Aepyceros > Aepyceros melampus. Next base: position 122,156 of record SJXQ01005111.1, read on the forward strand.
TTTCCTAGGCAAGAATACTGGAGTGGGTTGCCATTTCCTTCTCCAGGAGGTCTTCCTGATGCAGGGCTTGAACCCAGGTCTCCTGCAATACAGGCAGATTCTTTATGAATTTACGGATTCTTTACTGAGTCACCAGGGAAACCCTCTGTGACTATAAATGTACACAACGTAATAATGGTACTCTTAAGTCTACCAAACATCGGGATGTTGAGGGTTTTCATCTTATGTATGTGTGTGTGTGTGTTTCTGGCAGGTTGAGGTGGAGGGGACATTACATATAATCCTGTTTCTGGTTTTAAGATGTGCTAATGATAAACCTAGTGATTGATTCAGTTCAGTGGGAAACTACAGATCTGCTACTATGAGAATTTATGCAGTCATTACAATGGGAAGCATGGATTTTTTTTTTTTAATTGTAGAGGAGCTATAGAAAGATGTCTTGTTCACTTCTCATAGGAAATGCTGAGCAAAACCATACAATGGGAAAAGCATACACTGATCATGCATTTTGATCTGAAACAATAAAGCAGGGCTCAAGTTCCTTTTGGAAGGTCAGTCTAGATTTAAAGCCTTATTTATATTCTCATTCTGCAACATTTTTACTGTTTTCACCCTAAAAATCTTTAGAAGTGACTATTGAAAACATATTAACATAGTACCTTGCTATGTCGAGGAGAAATTTAACTCAAGGTTCTCTTGGTCAGTGGGCTTGCATTTATCAGGGACCTGTTGGCCATAGACCTCCTCTTTTTACTGTTTCTCTAATCAATTGCAGACACTGCTGCTGGATTTACTCAAGGTCCAGTTATATTCCTCATGCCCATAAAAACAGAAACACTCTGAGTCTCTACTGTTTACCAACTGCAAAGTGAACGGCAAATTCTAGAATTCAACTCTTTACCCAAAGGTGTGATACCTTAATAATACTTCCTTGTCTTTTTTCCCTTTCTTTACCATATCTTTTGTATCACACAAGCTAGGTATGTAATCTTCCTAAATATGCCCCTTATTTTCCTCTGTCCACAGGATCTCTTCTCTAGTCCCTTTTTCCACCTACAGATGAAGTCTTCATTATCCCCACCTCCCTCAGTACCCATCTGAAATGTCAACTCCTTAATGAAAACTTATCTCCCTAGTTGATACCATTTTTCTATTCTAAATACCCATCGCCACTTCCTTTGTAGCTCATTGTACTTGACCCATCTTTATTCTATTAGCTACTTTTGAATTTCTTTATCATCCTTAACAAGACAGAAAAATCTCAAACAAAGGTGTATTAATTTAGAACCAGTAGGATATTATGTCGGAGAAGGCAATGGCACCCCACTCCAGTACTCTTGCCTGGAAAATCCCATGGACAGAGGAGCCTGGTGGGCTGCAGTCCATGGGATCACTAAGAGTCAGACACGATTGAGCGACTTCACTTTCTCTTTTCACCTTCATGCATTGGAGAAGGAAATGGCAACCCACTCCAGTGTTCTCGCCTGGAGAATCCCAGGGACGGGAGAGCCTGGTGGGCTGCTGTCTATGGGGCGCATAGGGTCAGACATGACTGAAGCGACTTAGCAGCAGCAGCAGCAGCAGCAGGATATTATGTATGTGATTTCGTGGTAATAAAATACAGATATTTGGTCTTTGTCCCATTCCTGGCATGGAGCTCCTAAAACCCTTGGAAGTTCTTAAATGATGAGACTGATAAATGTGTCTTTGTTATCTTGATGAGGTGACTTTTGGACAGCCATGTAGGCTAGCTGAGAGGATGTCATAACCAAACTCCAGGGAGAGAGAATCTCTTGTTTGGGACCTTTCCAACCTCACTCTAAGTATCTCTTCATTGGGCCCAGTTACATCCTTTAGTTTCCTTGGTAGGGCTTCCCCAGTGGCTCAGTGATAAAGAATCTGCCTGCAATGCAGGAGACACAGGAGATGTGAGTTCGATCTCTGGGTCAGGAAGATCCCCTGAAGTAGGAAATGGCAATCCATCCCAGTATTCTTGCTTGGAGAATCCCACGGACAGAGGGGCCTGGCAGGCTATAGTCCAGGAGGTCGCAAAGAGTCAGACACGACTGAAGCTACCTAGCAGGCACCCCTGATTCCTTTGTAGTAAACTGGTAATCTAGTGAGTAAACTAGTCTCCAGATTTCTGTGAGCTGCTCAGTAAATTACTCAAGACTGAAGATGTCTTGGAAACCTCTGATTTACAGCCAGTTGGTCAGAAGCACCACAACCTGGACATGGAATTGGCTTCTGAAGTGGGGTCAGCCGTGCAGCACTGAGCGCTTTGACATGTAGGATCTGACTTCATCTCCAGGTAGATAGTGTTAGAATCAAGTTGAGCTGGAGGACACTAGCTGGTGCTGGAGAACTGTTTTGTAGTCTGGGAAAAAACACACATGTTCCTAGAGATACAGGTAGTGAGGAGAGGTGATAGGAGATACTGAAAACCAGGCAAAGGAATGTAACCTTCATCTATGGCAACAGATAACCATTTTTGAGCAGAAGGAGCGCACGAGAGAAAAGATGGCTGAGGAGAATTATTGTAACGATCTCTGTGTCCTGGAGGGTAGAGTAAGAGGAACGAGCAGGCTCTCCAGGAGACCCAGTGTTAATAGAATTGCAGCCCTTGGGGAAATTCACATGATGGAGAAAGTAGAGTCCCTTTGAAGGAAAAGTAAAAACACTCGGTGAGTTTAAAGACGCTGAAATGAGTCATGAAATAGATGGAAGGAGGCAGGGAGGAAATAATGACCGGAAGAAAGAACGGATGCTTGAAGAACCACAGATAATGGAAAAGAAAAACAAATTCTTTACTTAACATAACCATTCTCTGCTTTTAGAGAAAGCTTGAAAATATACATTGTTTTGTGTATCCCTGCTGGATTCATACTAATTACATTTCTTAAGACGGGTATCCAGAGGACTCAGCTATTTTAAAAGATTTTGATAATCTCAGAATTTTCTGGAATAAAAATCATCACAAAAGAATTGTTCAACACATGCTAAATAACCCATGTGCCAGCACTATTCTGGTTTTGGGGTACATAGCGAAGAAAGGAGTCCCTGTTCCCAGGGAGCTTGTGATCTGGAAATGGAGGACTAACCCATAATGGGACTGACTATTCTAGTCTGCCCAGGATGGAGGCAGTTCATGGGATACTGGACTTACAGTGCTAAAACTGGGAAATTAGAAACAAACAACAAATCCTAATGGTGGCCAATTTCTCTAACTGGTCCCCAAAGACACCCCATTCATGTACTCACATACCCCCTCCCACACTGATTAGGGCTGACCTTTGTAAATAACAGCATACTATAGAAATGACTGTGTGTGACTTAAAGACATTGTGACTTCCACTTTGCTTACTTTGAGGGAAGCCAGTTGCCATGTTACAAGAACACTTAAGCAGCTCCATGGAGGAACCCAAACCCTCCTGCTATTGGTGTGCAAACAAGCCTCTTCTGAGGGGATCCACCAGCCACAGTCAGACCTTCAGCTGCCTTAGATTCTTGATGTGACTTAAGCTCTGTCCCCTGCAACTTTATGAGACGGTGAGCCACTCCAACTCCTGACTTACAGAAATGGAAATAAGCAAGGTCTGTTTTCTTGCCAGATGTTGGGGGTAATGTGATATGGAATAATACATGTCTAGTACAGTGATGTGTAAAGAATGGTAAAAAAAATTCTCCTGCAATTCAGGAGACCTAGGTTCAATCCCTGGGTCAGGAAGATCCCCTGGAGAAGGAAATGGCTACTCACTCCAGTAGTATTGCCTAGAGAATTCTATAGACAGAGGAGCCTGTTGAGTCCATGGGGTCAAAAGAGCTGGACATCACTGAGCAACTAACACATTGCTGTGGAGAAAAGGTATGCTCGGGAAGGATTTATGAGCTGGGAGTAGGCACTACTATGACAAGAGGGTGTGGATAGGCCTCTCCTATAAAAACATTTGGGTAAAAACCTTAAAAGTAAGGGAGCAAGACAGCAATAGTTGATTCAAGCAGAATAGTAAATGATTTCTGAGACATAATACCAACAAAAGGATGCTTGCTTAGCCTTGTTAGAGGAACAATAAAAGTGTCAGTGTGACTAAAGGGGGTAAGCAGGGTAGGGCAGGAGGTCAGGGGTAGGTATAGTGGGCATTCTAGAATAGAAAGGGAACCCTCTTCGTCACTTTGAACTTCCCTAGGGGCTCTGACAGTAAAGAATCTGCCTGTAATGCAGGGTTGGGAAGATCCCCTGGAGGAGGGCCTGGCGACCCACTCCAGTATTCTTTCCTGGAGAATCCCATGGACAGAGGAGCTTGTTGAGCTACAGGCCATAGGGTCGCAAAGAATTGGGACAGGACTGAAACAACTTATCACACATGGACAATAAAGTATCACAGACTGGTGGCTTATAAACAACTCCCCCCCCACCTCCACACAGTTCTAGAAGCTGGAAGTCAGGGTGCCAGCATGGTCTGGTGATGGTCCTCTTTGTCATCGCAGACTTACTGTATCCTTTCCTGGGTCTCTTTTAGAAGACCACTGACCCCATTGGGAGAAATCTGACCACACATCCTAACACCTCCCAAAAGTTCCACCTTAAATAATACCATCATCTTGGGCACTGTTTTCAATCTATGAATTGTGCGGGAACGCAAACATTCAGACCACAGCAGGAAGGTGTTTGAATTTTATTGTGAGTCAGGGGAATCCACTGGAAGGTTTTCAGCACGAAGAATACAAAACTAGACTAGATTTGCTCTGGCTCCCTTGTATACAAAATATGTAGCCATTCAATTCGGAAACAGGCTGATTGCTTCTGCTAGGCTGTGCACAGAAGTATAAGAACTCCCCTTCCGTCAACATAAGTGCCTCCTACAGAACTGGGCTGGGACAAATGAAAGGACAGAGCCAACTGAGCACATAAAATGAAACTAGTCCGAAGTGCTGCTGCTGCTGCTAAGTCGCTTCAGTCATGTCCTACTCTGTGCAACCCCAGAGATGGCAGCCCTCCAGGCTCCTCCATCCCTGGGATTCTCTCCAATGGATGAAAGTGAAAAGTGAAAGTGAAGTCGCCCAGTCGTGTCCGACTCTCTTAGTGACCCCATGGACTGCAGCCTGCTAGGCTCCTCTATCCATGAGATTTTCCAGGCAAGAGTACTGGAGTGGGTCGCCAGTGCCTTCTCTGAGTCCAAAGTGAGGTGGGCGTTAATTGTAAATTCACTCTGGAATCCCAAGATTTAGTACTAACAAACCATGTAAATGTCTCATTAAATCCTTTGTCTTGACTACCTGTTGAAATAATATTGAGGATGTGTGCTGTACCTGCTAAGTCGCTTCAGTGGTGTCCGGCTCCTTGTGACCCTATGGCTTGTAGCCCACCAGGCCCCTCTGTCCATGGGATTCTCCAGGCAAGAATACTGGAAAAGGTTGCCACGTCCTTCTCCAGGGGAACTTCCTAGAGATAGAACTCACGTCTCCTACACTGGCAGGTGGGTTCTGTACCACTGTCACTACCTGGGAAGCCTGCTACACTGGGCTTATTACAGGATTCAGTTCAGTTCAATTGCTCAGTCGTGTCCAACTCTTTGCGACCCCATGAACCGCAGCACGCCCGGCCTCCCTGTCCATCACCAACTCCCAGAGTCCACCCAAACCCATGTCCACTGAGTCAGTGATGCCATCCAACCATCTTATCCTCTGTTGTCCCCTTCTCCTCCTGTCCTCAATCTTTCCCAGCATCAGAGTGTTTTCCAATGAGTCAGCTCTTCGCATCAGGTGGCCAAAGTATTGGAATTTCAGCTTCAACATCAGTCTTTCCACTGAACACCCAGGACTGATCTCCTTTAGAATGGACTGGTTGGATCTCCTTGCAGCCAAGGGACTCTCAAGAGTCTTCTCCAAACCACAGTTCAAAAGCATCAATAATTCTGTGCTCAGCTTTCTTTATAGTCCAACTCTCACATCCATACATGACCACTGGAAAAACCAAAGCCTTGACTAGACGGACCTTTGTTGACAAAATAATGTCTCTGCTTTTTAATATGCTGTCTAGGTTGGTCATAACTTTCCTTCCAAGAAGTAAGCATCTTTTAATTTCATGGCTGCAATCACCATCTGCAGTGATTTTGGAGCCCAGAAAAATAAAGTCAGCCACTGTTTCTGTTTCCCCCATCTGTTTGCCATGATATGGGGTTTTAAAAAATGGCCATCTTAAGTCTTTCTTTCTGCTTTCTTAAAACATGGCTACTATTAGATTTAAGATGACCTGCATGTCCGGGATTCTATTTCTACCGGGCAACAGCTGGACGGGGCTCTGTGCTCCCAGGTGCAAACTACTGATTCAGGAGCTCCCCCTGCGCCCTTCCTTGGAAGGGCTGCCCTAGTAAGGCCGAGGCTCTGGCCTGGACTCTCCGGTTTTCCTGTGAATTCCGTCAGCCTCTAACCTGAGTCTCAGCCCTAGGGGCGAGGGCTCAGACGGTGCAACCAACGGTCTAACCAGCAGCCCTGGCTTTCGTGACACCCACTCCCGGGGCTGCAGGGGCACGAACTTCAGAGAGTCCTCGACCGCCAGGTGGTCAACCGCATCAGTCCTCCGGACTCCCCAAGCCCCGTTTCCGCGAGGCGGCCCCCTTTCCTGGCCTCAGGTTTCAACGTACCGGAAAAAAAAACAAACCCAGACATTAACTCTGCGGCGGATAGGCCTGTCAATCAATAACCACCTCAGGCCACGCCCACTTTTGTTGACTCAACACTCATCTCAGGTCGACTGGGCGGGGCCGGATCCGTCACTGCTTCCCCCACTTTCCCGGGACTCTCCGCGGCGGAGGCGTGGCTACCGTCTGAGAGGCGGGACTTCCTGTCCGGCTGGGGATGACGCGATTCAGTCCGGAAGTCAGCTCGCAGTCCGGCTCTTCTGGAGTGGTCAGGCCTCTAGTTGCTAGATTTCTGCCTCGGTCGCGCTTTATTTCTCGCCTGGCGATGGCGACCTACACCTGCAACACCTGCCGGGCGGTGTTGGAAGACGCGGAGGCGCAGCGGGTCCACTACAAGACGGACTGGCACCGCTATAACCTGAGGCGCAAAGTGGCCGGCATGGCCCCCGTCAGCCTCGAGGGCTTCCAGGAGCGGGTGCGGGCACAGCGGGCCCTGGCCGAGCCGGAGAGCAAGGGCGCGGCCACCTACTGCACCGTCTGCAGTAAGAAGTTTGCTTCAGTTTTAAATTCCTGCCATGTCTGGTTCTTTTATTGCTCTGTCTCTTCAAATTATTATTTGCCTTCTGATATGCTTTGTAATTTTTCTGGATAGCCCAACGTGGTGTGCTTGATAAAAGGATAAATAGGAATTTAGTAACGCAGTGGTGAGGTGTTGGGGGAGAAGCTTTCTATAGACCTACGATTAGGTCTCAGTCTTTTATTGACCTTTTGTCTCTGGCTGGTGAATTTCACGATTGTTTCTCAGTTGTCTCCTCTCACTCTTAGGTGGGACAGGATAGCTACAGGATGCTGGAGTGGGTTTTTCCTTCTCTCATGTGAAAGTCTAGAGACAGTTGGAATTGAGTATTTCCCTTTTTCTAGGTAAATTAGGCTCTGACAAAACCCTAGTTGGTTAAGTTCTGGTTAAATGGGTTCTTTAGAAATCGGGCCTTGTTAAGAACAACAGCACTGGTATATTTCAATGTGGCTCCTCATCTTCCCCCTCTGCTGGAAGCATGAAGGAATTACACCCCACCCCACACCCTGACCCACCGCCCCGGCTTTTTAGATGGTTAATGTGAGAATCTGGTCAAAGTCCTAGGGGTAAAACACACAAAAGTGTGGAGACCTCACCTCTACCCTGGCCAGGCCGTGACTCAGTGTCCTTGGAATTTTTAGTGATCAGAGTTGCCTACTTGGGTCCTCAAGCAAATCATCAACAGTTCAGGTACTGGTTCTTCCTGTGGTTTCCACTTGTGAGTCACTGCTCAGGAAAGTCACGACTCCCTTTATTCACCTGTGTATCTCTGCAATCTTGAGGGCAGCCAGTTGCCCTGTGTCCTCACCTCTCTTATAAATTCTAGGAGGGGTGTTGATTTTTCACTTTGTTCAGATTTTCCTTCCTGACAGATGAAATGGTGACTTTCAAGCACCTTATATATGGAACCAGAAACTGAAAGTCTGTTTGCTCTCTTTTAAGACGTTTTTGCCTCTGTGCTTATTAGTAAAATGGTCCTATAATTATCCCTTCTTATATTTTCTCCATTGGGTGTTTATATAGATATTATGCTAACCTAAAAAATTTATAGTTTTCCCATTTTGGGGGGGGGATATTTTATACAACGCAGAGGTTATTGTTTCCTTTAGGATTTCATAGAATATGCCAGTAAATTTGTCTCTGATTGGAAATTTTGTTTAAATTCAGTTTTTTAAATGGCTGTATATTGAATCAGATTTTCTATAACTTTTTTATGTTAGTTTTGACAATTTATACATTTTTATACAGTTTCCATATCTTCTAATGGAGGTAAGAGGATTGAAGCCAAATTTCATAATTTCTCACTTCTAAATCTCTTAAGTAGCCACTAAAAGTGTCCTCCTGTTTATTCCTTCAGAGATGCAAGCATCTATCACTATCCATCCACACATTTACTTTTTAAAAACTAGTTCACAAATTTACTTACATCAGGTATTGTAATAAGTACTGGTACACAATTAAGGGTAACCTTCAAGACGGCCCTCCCCCCTGCCCAGGTTCCTTACCTCCTGGTAATCACACCCTTGTGCAGTCTTCTCCTACTTGACTCAGTCACCAAGATATATGAGGGAGAATTGAGGCTTTCTACCCACGTGTGAATCCGCCATCTTGGAAGCACATCCCCAGACACAGTCCATGCTCCAGAGCCCTGCATGCACTGTTCATACCTGGAGTTCAACTTCAGGAGATTCCTGGGGCCAAAATTACCCAGCCAAGCCACACTGGACTTTCTGACCCACAGAATCTGAGATAATAAGCATCAGTTTTTTTTTAATGCTGTGAATTTTGGGGTGCTATTCAACAATAGAAAACTAATAATTTCCAGAAAGCCTTTTTTTACATTTCTCATAAAGGAATATTCATTATTTTAAAAAAAAGAGTCATTTTTATCTGTTCTCTCAAGGTTCCAGACTGTTACAGAAAACTTTTCTTGAAAATAAAATATCAGTGCTAAACTAAGATGTGTGGTTCATCTCTCGTGTTTCTCTTTTTATTCTGAAGGAAAAAATTCCAAAAAATTTAGGCTGATTGCCTAGTGCATCTTATCCACTAGACGGTCATGGCACTATCATGAAAACAATCCCTGGCAAAAGGAAATGGAAAAACCATAATTATTTCAGATGATTCATGGTTTATGCAAATTCTTACTATATGAATAAAATTTAAATTCTCTTAGCAAGATGAAAGGATGAGAAATGCTGGTTATATCTTGTTAAGCTGATATCTCTGCCTTGCTCCTTTCAGTTCCAACCATTCTGAACTACATACACTTCCACGCCTGTAAGCATGCTGTATCCTCAGTCTTCCTTTTGTTTCTATTTGACATTATTATTCATTCTTCCAGATTGGCTCACAGGTTTTCGTACTTGGGGACTAGGCCGGGAGAAAACTTTGATTTGCATCTCTTGTTGAGAGAGTGGTCTGAATTCTAAAGAACCACTCACTCTGCAGAAGATAAGCACCATGGAAGCAGAGGGTTTGCCTCAATGTTAGAAGTGACAAATCTCTTACTTTCTGGCTTTACTTTCTGGTTTTTCTTTCCGAAGAATCAGAGCAAGATCCGAGCATTCCTGTTCCCTGGATTTGATGTGTATTTTTTGGATTAAATGAGGATCAGAAAGCCTCAGGAAGCAAACCAACATCTTCACCCTTCAGTCCTCTCAGTTGCTAAAAGTGTAAGGAATTTACTTTTCTAACAGAAATACCTTCATTGGCTCCTTGTTTTCTAAGAATAGTTCCATAGTGGTTTCTGCAGTTCAGGAATGGGATGCAGAATTAAAGACAGTTTGGGAGGTTTCATAATTAAAGACAGTCATTGGCAAACTATTTTTTATCTTTCCTGTAAGGAATTTTCCTTTGTCTCACACATCTTTTGACAAAAGAGAAAAGGGCTCTGAAAAGAAAGGTCTGGGAGGCGTTGCCTACTCAGATTTCCGAGCTCATTGTATCTTCGTCAGTCTCTGAATGTCTGCAAGACACAGGCTAATCGGAATTCCTTGGTAATACAGTACTATAAAATCAAGGGTAAGAATTTTATCTTTCAGAAAATAGCAAAATAATTTAAAATGTAAATTTATTTTATTTCATGAAGAAAGTTTAGAAAAGCCCAATTACTTACAGTGGGGATGTAGCTCAGTGGTAGAGCGCATGCTTAGCATGCATGAGGTCCCGGGTTCGATCCCCAGCATCTCCAAGCTTTTGTTTCTTTTCAGCTCCGGAAATACATCTCTCCCCTCTGGATGGATGGAGTGGTCACAGTCCATTCCTGTAAAACCTAAAGATTAACCCTTCTTGTCGCCAGGTACTTATACTTTGCTCGGGTTATGCTAGTAATCTCTACGTTTTAAAATTTTATTCCTTTTCATCCTCAGCAGGGATTAGAGATGTTTTCCACAAAGTGAAATCAAAAATGACGTTGGTTGCTATTCCATGGCGGGGGGCGGGGGTGGCGGGGTTTGACAGTTATCCATTTAAACTCTAAATTAGAAGATTTGGGATTTTCACTTAGCTTTTCTGCTGGGGTTTGGGGTGGGGGATGGGATGGTAGGCTGAGCTCCAGTCTCAGGTTTCGTACTTAGAGGCTCAATAAGAAAGATGGATTTCACCGGAAGCTCTCTAGAAAGAAAATGAACTCTTCCCAGTCTGTGAAAGCATTGGATACATTTCGCTTCTCAAAACGTGACAGTTCTCCCAAAAATCGAACACAAAGGAGTGAAAGTGAAACATTTTGGTACAGACATGTTTTCCCCTGAGTGCGTTTTGCCAGTGAGCTCGCGGCGCTCATACCAGTGTGGATTTAATTCCTTCTATACTGATTTCTTTTGTAGTTTCTAAATTTGCCTCACTGATTCTAAAAACTTTAACTCTTTTAAAAAAACAACTTATTTTCCTAAACCCAGCCCTTTTATACCATTCATGTGGGTAAGGACTTTCCTTGGCAGCTCCTTTGTTTTGATGAAGAGCTAGTCCCCTTTGGAATGCAGCATTTCTTGTATCTCGGTGCTTTTGCCTCAGTTTCCAATTCGTGACACCCTGTCATGAGCAAATGAAGGAAATTTTAAAAACCATTTTCTGTACTTTTGTTTATTTTACAGTGAGGCCTCTGGGCAGCTCTATGTGGCCCTTGGAGGCTGTGGTCAAGGGCTCCAAGTTCTTAGAGGTACAAGGGTCCAGTGTTAAAAGATAATAAGGGCAGCCATCCTTTCTGTTAGTCTCTAATGATTTGGTCTGTCGTTCGGGGGTGAATCTAGTGCTTGTGATTCCTGACTAAGAAAAAAACCACAGGATTAAAGAATGGGTCTTAAAATGGGCCTTTGAAAGTGTGCACTGAGGTTTGCACTCCGTTAGCTAAATCATTCTCTGCTGTTATTTACTGAACAATTGCTTTTGTCAATATTTATTACAGGCCTACAATAGTTTAGCTCCAACACAGCTCTAAAGATATTAGAATACTTTGGACAAACTTAAAATAGTAGCCATTTACCAGCTAAGCCATCAATAAAGAAATAGTTCACAAACAATTTCATTCCTTGTTCCTCCCATTTTCAGTGTGCCATATACCCACAGACATGGCTAGCAGTTGTGAAATATCAACAGTTCTGCCTAGAAACCAGTTTTGAGTTGTAATGACTACCTGCTTTTGTTGTCACTTCAGGTCACCAGACTATGACCTACTCCATCAAAGGTTTTTTTTTTTTTTAAAGATTTCTCTATCCCAAACCACATGAAAAGACCTTCCTTAATTTAACTAATAAAAAAGGTTTAGGTGCAGTTTAAGAACAGTGTCCTGACTAAATTATTTTATCTGGTAGGTAAAATGTGCACTGGGTGATGGAAGGGATAAGGAAAGATAAAAATCAATATAGTTTCCCTGAGCTCATAAATTTCCTTCAAGCTGAAGCAGTGATTTTCTAACTTGGCTGCACACTGGAATCACCTTGAGAGCTCTAAAATTGTCTGATCCTGGATTCTGCACTGAGAGGTTCTAGTTTAATTTGTTTGGAGGGTGGAATAGACACCAGCATTTTAAAAAGATCACAAGGTGATTTGAATATGCAGTTACAGTGAGAACTACTGGCCTAGAAAGTCTCTATTTAAATTATTTCCAAATAGCCACAAAGGTAGGCTTGCAGGCTTATCCCTTTCTCAGTCTAACCTTATTTTAGAGACACCATTGGTGACTGAGGTGGTCATAGATACATGAGTAGTCCCCAGATTGGCCAAGTCAAGGGCAGATGAGGTGATGGATGGGGATATAACTTAATTTCACATAGCAGTCTGCTAAATAGAGAAAAACACTCCTCTCTCTCATTTTTTATTCTACCACAGTTGTTCAAGGACTATGAACTGAGAACTGCTATTTCCTGAGATCCCTGTGTTTGCAAAGTTCATCACTGGGAAGAAAGTGGATCACTTAATAATTCAGGGCCATCTAGGACAGAGCAAGTATACTCTAAGCTTTCCTCCCCAAAATTTAAATTGGGGGATATCTATCCATGATTTGAAATGGCTCCGACCTAGACCTAAAGCAAGGAAAGGCACTACATTTTCTGAAATAAAATTACCTCAGGAAAGGGGAGTTGATATTGACAACTTGGAGCTAAGACTTCATAAGGCAAGTCTTGTTTTAATTTATCATATGACTCTGGGTCCCTAAAAGGAAAGTACTAATGGTTTCAACAATATAAAATAGTGAAGACTATTTTTAAAAGGTAAAACTAGATCTCATATTCTGTATGGATTCTTTTCTCCCAAATAATATTAAGAGAAGCAAAGATAGGGGAAAAAAAAAAGTAGCTATTTTCTAAGAACACACAGAGCAGAGGGCTGGGGAAAATATTCTATTTGTGGATCTTTATATATTAGTACTGAAGAAAAAGACTAAAAACACTCCTTTTATTTACCAGCAATGAAATTCCTTTGAGTCTACCCTGAGTTTGACTCCATTTAGTAATTTCTGTAGTCTTATGGCTGGAGGTACATGAGGTACATGGCCTGGGTACATGTGAACCCAGGGTCATTTAGTGAAGAATACACCTCATTCATTTCATTTCCCAGAGAAATGAGATTCAGTGGACCTACATTGTAGTGGAGGGCAATCCTTGCATAGTTTAATCCTAAATTTTGACTAATGACCTCTCAGTAATTGAAATAAAATATGTCCTGGTATGTAAGTAGAAAAGAAAGCTAGCCTCTCTTTTTTCTTATCTATATTGGCCCTTCAGATCCAAAGAGAGAGCACACTAGATCAAGGGAATGAAACCAACTAGAGCACTTCTCCTCACAAAGACATAATCTGGACAACAGGACCTCAGGAAAATGTGGGAGATCTGGGAGAGTTTAAATATTCAGGGAAGGTGATCAGAGGATCATGTTTTGAATTCCTGTAGTATGAGGTGATCAAAGGAGAGGAAGGTTAGATAGGGGACTGGAAGAGCCATTGCACAGTTGCTACAAGTGGCAACAAAAGGATTAACTTTTTGTTCTAATGAACAAAGTAACAAACATGCTAGATGCATAAAAATGCAATGTTTGTAATTTTTGGTATTCTAAATAAGCTATTCACCAATAAAAGTTAAAAATTAATAAAAACCTTGAAGAGACAGGAAAAAATTGTACTGGGAAAAGCTAATTTGCTCACATAGAATTCCCTGTGTTTAATCCTCAAAGGGTCCTATTTTTCCCTCAAATTTTTCTTTTAGGATAAATTCTAAGTTATTTGGAATGCTTGTTCCACAAGGTGAGGAAATTTTAAATCACTATTCCAAGTCATTGTCTTTATTTTTTTCCCCCCTTTTATTATGTCTGGTATGTTTGACACCTCCTTGTTAGCTGCTCATCTGTCATCTTGTACTTCTTTTATTATGATATTTGACCTTCATTAAAATCTCTTGTTTCATTTTCTGTCATCTGTGGCCATCTTGTACCTAGTTGTATCCATAGAACTGATTTTGATGGACATGGGTTTGAGCAAGCTCCGGGAGTTGGTGATGGACAGGGAAGTTATGGGGTTGCAAAGAGTCAGACACAACTGAGCGACTGAACTGAGCTGATTTCAATACCTGACACTTAGTAGGTACAAAGTAATATCACTCTTGTTAAACATACTTCACCTTAAATGCTGTCCTCCCAACAGTACTTTTGTGACTGAAATTTACCTAGTCCAAATCATAAACAATTCAGCTAACTGGGATTCAGAAACACCATGATTCCTAGCCCATTATTATTTTGAAGGTGTTGTTTCTCAAACTCAGAAAATATAAAAGTAACTATAAATGGAGTAGAAGTGTAGTCCTAATTATGGAAGTTTGTTAGTATAGATTAAATTTAAAAGTGACTATCCTGGTTAGCAAGAAACATTTATATTCACTATAAAAACATTCTGAAAGTGAAGCCGCTCGGTCGTGTCCAACTCTGAGACCCGCATGGACTAGCTTACCAGGATCCTCCGTCCATGAAATTTTCCAGGCAAGAGTACTGGAGTGGGTTGCCATTTCCTTCTCCAGACGATATTCCCGAATCAGGGATTGAACCCTGGTCTCCTGCATTGCAGGCAGATGCTTTATCTTCTGAGCCATCAAAAACATTCTGAATAGGATACAAAATGGCAATATCAGAACATTTGACTCAAAAAAGCAATAAGACTTTGGGATTCAAAGGTCTTATCATTCAGAGCTCCTTTCAGCCTTTACGTGGTTAAATAAAGAATTTTGCAGTTCTTCCAGTTTGTATTTTGATGAGACATTGGAAGCTGGGTAGATGCACAGTGGCATCTGCTAAATTGAACTCACTCCCTTTCAGCACTGGTCTTATTCCAATTGAAGGCAGAAAATCATGATGAAAGAGTTAACAGTTTAAGAATGGATTCTTAGTTTCGTGATTGTACAATCAGTTAATGTTTGTTTAGCTTTTACAAGTTGAGGGTCTATGTGGAAAATACTAATACTAAAGAACATCCATTTGAAGAAGGCAATATAGAGAAGAAAGAGTCTCATGCCTCCCAAAGCCAGGCCAGTAGTATTTTCCACTGTATGCCTTCTAGGAGCTGCAGGAACGGAGACCATTTCCCAGCCTCGGGCTGACAAAGGCTTCTGGGATTTGAATCAGAAAACCGTTAAGTGAACTCTGACCTAACGACCTCCATGCTGACAGTCTCCTGTTTCCTGAAGCAAGAACGAGCACAAGCTGGCAGCTGTTAGCAGAGTCTGAATGTGTTTGAAGTTTGGGGTTGTTTGTTTTGTTTTTCAGTGCGCGTGTGCCATCTCCTAACAACCAGGAATGGCATCAGTTGAACTGAAGTTCTAACTGACCTATTTTGCTAGAAGAGCCTTTCACTCTACTTTTAGAATATCCACTCACTTGAGGATTCTAAGTTACTACAATCCGGTGAAATACAAGAGCGTCTCTGGCCTCACTTAAAGAAGCCCCTTCCTGCACAATGAACACTCAGCTCGTATCCACTCTTTCCCATTTCATGGTGGTTCTCAGTGCGTTTTCTCCGTTACGGTGCGAGAGCAAGTAAGTGTTCGGTTGCTTAAGTTCCAGGAGTCTTCATCGCGGGTCTGTCTGTTCTATAAGGTCGATTTATTCGAGAAGAGAGTGAGCAGTGTGGGTGTGTGCTCAGTCGCTCAGTCATGTCTGACTCTGCGACTTCATGGAGCCGCCTGTCTCTTCTATCCACGGAGTGTGCAGTAACTCTAATTAACACAGCTTTTCACCTAATTGAGTAGCATTTGATCAGAAAGGAAGCTTGAGCTATTGAACAGCTGGCTCCGTGGCTTAGTTGGCTAAAGCGCCTGTCTCGTAAACAGGAGATCCTGGGTTCGAATCCCAGCGGGGCCTGCTGACTTTTCATCTCCTCTTAGTTTTAACAATAAATTAGAATTTTTAGTCTGATACCGTCTTTAAAGGTAGATCAACTTCACTGATTGGAACTTTTTATTTCCACAACCTGTTCTCATTGCACTTGTAGTAACTCTAATTAACACAGCTTTTCACCTAATTGAGTAGCATTTGATCAGAAAGGAAGCTTGAGCTATTGAACAGCTGGCTCCGTGGCTTAGTTGGCTAAAGCGCCTGTCTCGTAAACAGGAGATCCTGGGTTCGAATCCCAGCGGGGCCTGCTGACTTTTCATCTCCTCTTAGTTTTAACAATAAATTAGAATTTTTAGTCTGATACCGTCTTTAAAGGTAGATCAACTTCACTGATTGGAACTTTTTATTTCCACAACCTGTTCTCATTGCACTTGTAATCTCAATGGCTCTCAGTCTCTCTACTAATGGTCTATCACATGGATCTACTACTTAGGTGTTCCTTTAGTTCTTCTTACTTTCTGCCATAAGGGTGGTGTCATCTGCATATCTGAGGTTATTGATATTCCTCCCGGCAGTCTTGATTCCAGCTTGTGCTTCATCCAGCCCGGTGTTTCTTATGATGTACTTTGCATTGAAGTTAAATAAGCAGGGTGACAATATACAGCCTTGACATACTTCTTTTCTGATTTAGAACCAGTCTGTTGTCTCAGGTGCAGTTCTAACTGTTGCTTCCTGACCCACATACAGATTTCTCAGGAGGCAGGTCAGGTGGTCTGGTATTCACATGTCTTGAAGAACTTAAATTTGTTGTCATCCACACAAAGGCTTTGGCATGGTCAATAAAGCAGAAATAGGTGTTTTTCTGGAACTCTCTTGGTTTTTCTATGATCCAACATATATTGGCAATTTGATCTCTGGCTCCTCTGCCTTTTCTAAATCCAACTTGAACATCTGGAAGTTCATGGTTCATGTACTGTTGAAGCCTAGCTTGGAGAATTTTGAGGATTACTTTGCTAGTGTGTGAGATGAGTGCAATTGTTTGAGCATTCTTTGGCATTGCCTTTCTTTGGGATTGGCATGAAAACTGACCTTTTCCAATCCTGTTACCACTGCTGAGTTTTCCAAATTTGCTGGCATATTCAGTGCAGCACTTTCACAGCATCATTTTTAGGATTGGAAATAGCTCGACTCGAATTCCATCACCTCCACTAGCTTTGTTCGTAGTGATGCTTTCTAAGGCCCCCTTTTGACTTCGCATTCTAGGCATGTCTGGCTCTAGGTGAGTGATCACACCATCGTGGTTCTCTGGGTCATGAAGATCTTTTTTGCATAGTTCTTCTGTGTATTCTTGCCACCTCTTCTTAATATCTTCTGCTTCTGTTAGGTCCATACTATTTCTTACTTCATTGTGCTCATTTTTGCATGAAATGTTCCCTCTGTGTCTCTCATTTTCTTGAAGAGATCTCTAGTATTTCTCATTCTATTGTTTTCCTCTAGTTCTTTGCATTGATCAGAGGAAGGCTTTCTTATCTCTCCTTGCTATTCTTTTGGAACTCTGCATTCAAATGGGTATATCTTTCCTTTTCTCCTTTGCCTTTTGCATCTCTTCTTTTCACAGCTATTTGTAAGCCCTCCTCAGACAACCATTTTGCCTTTTTGCATTTCTTTTTCTTGAGGATGGTCTTGATCCCTGTCTCCTGTACAATGTCACGAATCTCTGTCCATAGTTCTTCAGGAACTCTATCAGATCTAATCCCTTGAATCTATTTCTCACTTCAACTGTATAATCATAAGGGATTTGATTTAGGTCATACCTGAATGGGTCTAGTGGTTTTCCCTACTTTCTTCAGTTTAAGTCTAAATTTGGCAATTAGGAGGTCATGATCTAAGCCACAGTCAGCTCCCGGTCTTGTTTTTGCTGACTATATAGAGCTTCTCCATCTTTGGCTGTAAAGAATATAATCAGTCTGATTTCAGTATTGACCATCTGGTGATGTCCATGTGTAGAGTCTTCTCTTGTGTTGTTGGAAGACTGTGTTTGCTATGACCAGTGCATTTTCTTGGCAAAACTCTATTAGCCTTTGCCCTACTTCATTCATAGAAGAACTAAAGAATCTCTTGATGAAAATGAAAGAAGAGAGTGAAAAAGTTGGCTTAAAACTCAACATTCAGAAAACTAAGATCATGGCATCTGGTCTCATCACTTCATGGCAAATAGATGGGGAAACAGTGTAAACAATGACAGGCTTTTTTTTTGCGGGGGGGGGGGGGGGGG
>SJXQ01005111.1:140697-210043 GCA_006408695.1 Aepyceros melampus
ATCACTGCAGATGGTGACTGAAGCCATGAAATTAAAAGACTCTTGTTCCTTGGAAGAAAAGTTATGACCAGTCTAGACAGCATATTAAAAAACAGAGACATTATTTTGCCAACAAAGGTCTGTCTAGTCAAAGTTGTGGTTTTTCCAGTAGTCATGTAGGGATGTGAGAGTTGGACTATAAAGGAAGCTGAGCACCGAAGAATTGATGCTTTTGAACTGTGGTATTGGAGGAGACTCTTGAGAGTCCCTTGGACTGCAAGGAGATCCAACCAGTCAATCCTAAAGGAAATCAACCCTGAATATTCATTGGAGGGACTGATGTTGAAGCTGAAACGTCAATACTTTGGCCACCTGATGTGAAGAACCGACTCTTTTGAAAAGACCCTGATGATGGGAAAGATTGAAGACGGGAGGAGAAGGGGATGACAGAGGATGACATGGTTGGATGGCATCACCAACTCGATGGACATGAGTTTGAGCAAGCTCCAGGAGATGGTGATGGACAAGGAAGCCTAGGGTGCTGCAGTCCCATGGGGTTGCAAAGGGTCGGACACGACTGAGCGACTAAACTGAACTGATACCAACAGTGTACTTTTAGGTCTCTTTTAAAATGGAATGAGAAATAAAATGTTTGTTTATGACCTACTAAGACAGAAGCTCTTGTGACAAAGGTCAAAGAGTTTTTTGGGAAAAAAAGACGGGAGTGGAAACCAACCTAGTGTTTGTCTCAGGCTGATTTGCTCTCTGACCCCTCCCACTTCTCACCTCCTCCAAAAGAAAGTTATAGGATCAGTCCGATGGGACCTTGGCAATCGAAGCAAGGTACATTTTTTTTTCAGCAGAGTAATGTTTAAACTGTAAATTGCTCAGAAATATCCAAAGTGCAAAGAACGACTTTGTCTGTTTATCCAACGTGTAAAAACACCACTGCGTGAGTAGTCAGTAACAGACTGGAGATGCCAGGGATTGAACCCGGGGCCTCATGCATGCAAAGCAGGCGCTCTACCACTGAGCTACATCCCCAAACCTGTAAACTCACTGTAGCTCCCAGGTACTTTTCTTTATGAATATATGCGGTCAGCTTTCCGCATTATAAAAAAAAAAAAAATGTGTATTTTACATTGTTGTGCAAGTATTTTAGAACTCTTAAATGTCGGAAAGATGTTTTATGTAAATCAGTGTCATTAAAGCCTTCAGAAGATTCTCCTGAACCTGACAAGGCCCACTTTAAAACAAGCAACTGTAAAATTGGCTTTTACCCCAGCAGTACCATGCATAAAAGTCATTCAGATCAAGGGCCTTTTGGAAAGATTGATATTAAAAAAAAAAAAAAAAAGAACTACAGATGACTACAGCAAAGCACTGGGACATTTCTTGTTGTAGTACAAAGGAAAAGGAAATAGCAACCCACTACTGGGAAATCCCACGGCAGAGGAGCCTGGAGGGCTACATGGGATTGTAAAAGAGTCAGACATGACTTAGCGACTAAATAGCAACAACACAACAAAGTACAAAGCCAAACTGTAATCTGGGGAAGAACTGTGAGACAGTCACCCTGCAGGCTGCTTTCAATCTCAGGTTCTAGACTTGGAATCATCCACAGTCAGTATGCATATAAACTCAGCCTGGTCCAAGAAGGAAAATCCTACTCAGTAGATTGGGTGAGGAAACCTATCTTATATCCTGTGAAATAAAAAATTGTAAGAGATGCTGAAGATTCAAGTGTAAATCTAGGCTACAACACTTTAGAAACAGATTTCATTGTGAGACAGTGGGTCTCAAAGTGTGGTCTTTGGACCAGCAGCATCAGTATCTTCTGGGATCTTGCTAAGAACAGAAATTCTAAGACCCCCACCACAGACCCATGAGTCAGGAACTCTGGGAATGTGAGTCCAGAGTTAATAATCTATGTTAAAAACCCTAGAGGTGATTTTGATCTATGCTAAAGTTTGAGAAGCACTGTTGTGAGGTATTGATGAATGCTTCATTACTATACTATGACAATAACACGGTAGTAAGGTGTTTCCAACATTTAAAGATAAAATAGATCCACAAAAGTCATGTAACTTTTCTGTACTGTTAAACTTCATTGTAATAAAATGAGAGAAAAAATTTAAAAACATTTACAGATAAAATAATTTAACATATTAGGCATGAATTTTTATAGCTAGATGCTAAATGTTTAAATGTGTATGGGGTATCTAAAATTTTTAACTTAGCTTCTTATATATTGTGAAAATAGTATGTGAATATACTGAAGTATTAATTTTTAAAAATGAATGAGTCGTATACTAATTACAAACAGCAGAAAATTTCTTTTGATATTTGAAAGCCTCTGAACATTAGAGAATATCGCCACTAGCTATAGGAAGAGGAGAGAGAAAGATAAGATGAGAAGAATAGGTTAAGAAAAACAAAAAGCCTAAATAAAACACATCTACAGGTAAAGGCTATTTTGCAGTGGGACACAACTAGACACACCAGAAACTGAACCCAAATCTCATGCATGAGAACAAGCTCTACTACCAATTGAAACAAGGGACAAAGGAAAGAAAGAAGGAAGGGACCGCAACAACACTTCACTCAACTATTCAGCCTCCAGATCAGAAACAATGGACAAGGTCTAAATCACTCAGTTTTTACCAAAATTACAAAGAATTCTACTTTTGTGGGGAATAATTGGAATCCCTGATACTCATCACAAACTGGATTCAAAAGCACAAAGTTTAGCACCTTCCGAGCTGGTCAATGCAGTCCGCAGGTGGAACGCTTTAGGCATTTAGACCTGGCGCTGCTCAAGTCTGGGAGGATGGTTCTCTAAGAATTTGGGAACATTGACTGTTAGGCAATAGTGTAATAGTTATCACATCTGAGGCTTGTTCCTTATTGCAATTCACCAGAAAAATCACTCTACCACTAAAAATGGCCTGGCACCACCATTCTCCAAGGATTGGAATAAGAGCCACCAGTGTGTCCATTCTTTCCATACTGGGGCCCTGACACACTTCCTGAGTTACATCCAACACACAATTTCCTCAATGGTTGCCTGGGTGGGAAGAGGATAATTTGCACGCCTGCTGCCTCTTTGGATGTGGCAGCCGGTGTATCAGTCTCCCGTTTTGGAATCGAAACTTGATTATGGCAAAATCCATGGATGCAAATTTTTCAAATGTACAAGGTGAACACATTGCTTGGGACCTTCCTAAGGTCTTGGAAAGTGTAGCTTATCCTGCCCTCCCTTCTTGCCAACACAGCTGGACCCAGAGGAATTTGGGGAAGAGGTAGGGCACTATCACTGCACTGGATATTTCCCAGGAGATTTCCAGTGTGCCAGAGGCCCCAGGAACACCTTCACTGGGACAGAACAAGACTTATTCCAATGGTAGAGAAGCGGCCTCCATGGGAAGGTAAACCAGGTGAAGCCGAGGAACCTGCAACAAGAGGAAAAAGTGGGATGGAAGCTGAGGAGTTGTGCTCATGCCCTGCACAGTAGCCAAGGCAGGAAAGAGCAGGGTTGAGAGGCAGGAGGGGCACCGTTGGAGATGTGACCTAGCTCCAAATGCTTGGAGTAAAACCGGAAAGTCAATGGAGCAACCTAAGCTGATTCGTAGACAGGCCCAGCAAGGAATGTTTGTCTGCCTAATATGTGCTCTGAATGCTGAAGTAAACCTGTGAAAGAGAGCAAGGACTATGTTTTTGTTGCTGAAAAACAGGAGGACAGATTTTGGCAGGTGTGACTATGAACAATTGTGAAAAATGCTCGATTTGCTCCAACAAGCACAGTGATCATCTGCACCAGACAGAGGCAGTTCTGAAGCTTGGAAGTCCACAATGTTAGATCCAACCCATCCAGTCTCCAGCAGAATTATCAAATACACTGTGTCAGCACCTTGTCCACTTTCCATATCTCAGTGTCACTGAGAGGCTGGGGCTGTCCCATCCATTGACAAACTGGATCTCATTTTTCTGTGGCTGTTTGCCAAGGGTAAATTCAATAAAACCAACTAATGCATCTCAGACCTGCAACTCTTGCCCTAGGCTTGTTGGCCAACATAGTCCCACCACAAGCCTGAGCAAATTGCTGCTGGGCACTTTGGGCTTCATACTCCACTAGTGCCTAGAACTATGGTGGAAATGTGAGAACCGCCGCTTATCCTGCAAGGCCAAATTGATCCTCAAGTACAACTCTTGGCCAAGTCTTGTCTTTCAAGACTCCTGAAGCCATCAATTTCTGGCCAAGAATGTGGTATACTTTGTGTCTGCAACTAGTTACATAAGCATTTCTTGCCAGAGGACTTGTCATACTGAAATCATTTGTATATATGTTTGTGAATCCTCCTCTCCCACACACACTTCACTGAAAGATTCTCTGTTCTGTAACATACATCCTGAACAGAATATGCCTGTAATTTATTTCTCACAGCTCTTTATTGAGTGGCCGCTATCTGCAAGGCTCTATGCTAAGGGCTTGATACAGAGTTACGAGAGAAAACAGTACAGGCTCTGCCCTATTTAAGCTACCCTGCTAGAGAAGGAAGTTCAGTTCAGTTCAGTTCAGTCGCGCAGTCGTGTCCGACTCTTTGCCACCCCATGAATCGCAGTACGCCAGGCCTCCCTGTCCATCACCAACTCCCGGAGTTCACTCAGACTCACGTCCATTGAGTCTGTGATGCCATCCAGCCATCTCATCCTGTGGTCATGTATGGATGTGAGAGTTGGACTGTGAAGAAGGCTGAGCGCAGAAGAATTGATGCTTTTGAACTGTGGTGTTGGAGAAGACTCTTGACAGTCCCTTGGACTGCAAGGAGATCCAACCAGTCCATTCTGAAGGAGATCAACCCTGGGATTTCTTTGGAAGGAATGATGCTAAAACTGAAGCTCCAGTACTTTGGGCACCTTATGCGAAGAGTTGACTCATTGGAAAAGACCCTGATGCTGGGAGGGATTGGGGGCAGGAGGAGAAAGGGACGACCAAATAACAAATCTACGTGATTAGTCGTGATACATTTTAAGAATATTAAGGAAAAGTACAGGGAATCGATGGATGCTATGCTAAGTCGCTTCAGTCGTGTCCGACTCTGTGCGACCCCATAGACGGCAGCCCACCAGGCACCTCCATCCCTGGGATTCTCCAGGCAAGAACACTGGAGTGGGTTGCCGTTTCCTTCTCCAGTGCATGAAAGTGAAAAGTGAAAGTGAAATCGCTCAGTAGTGTCCGACCCTCAGCGACCCCATGGACTGCAGCCCACCAGGCTCCTCCATCCATGGGATTTCCCAGGCAAGAGTACTGGAGTGGGGTGCCATTGCCTTCTCCAGTCTATATGTCTTTGAAAGTTAGCACCATTCTCACAGACCAGGCTTTTCACGACTCCACCATCAGAGAGAAAGACATCCT
The DNA here is from genome assembly GCA_006408695.1 of Aepyceros melampus. Taxonomy (NCBI): domain Eukaryota; kingdom Metazoa; phylum Chordata; class Mammalia; order Artiodactyla; family Bovidae; genus Aepyceros; species Aepyceros melampus. The sequence continues at coordinate 146,093 of SJXQ01005111.1, forward strand.
TCTTGATTTGGTTCTGATTTTGAGTCAGTAAAAAGGTCTCTGGACATATATCAACTCCCAGACTGATTAATATGGCTATGGGTAGAGAGTAGGATAGGCTTCTCTGGTAATTCAGCTGGGGAGGCATCTGCCTGCAATGCAGGAGACCCCGGTTTGATTCCTTAGTCAGGAAGATCCCATGGAGAAGAGATAGGCTAACCACTCCAGTATTCTTGGGCTTCCCTGGTGGCTCCATTGGTAAAGAATCCTCCTGCAATGTGGGAGACTTGAGTTAGACACCTAGGTTGGGAAAATCCCCTGGAGGAGGGCATGGTAACCCACCCCAGAATTCTTGCCTGAAGAATCCCATGGACAGAGGAGCCTGGAGGTTTACAGTTCACAGGGTCACAAAGAGTCAGACACGACTGAGTGACTTAGCATGACACAGAGCGTGAAATGCTATGAATGGTAAACCTAATAACACCAAACCTTTAAAGTGAGAACCAGGAGCTGCTCACTTATGAAAGGGAGCCACTACTTATAGATTCTTATTCAGTTCAGTTCAGTTCAGTTCAGTCGCTCAGTCCTGTCCAACTCTTTGCGACCCCATGAATTGCAGCACGGCAGGCCTCCCTGTCCATCACCAACTCCCGGATTTCACCAGACCCACGCACATGGAGTCAGTGACGCCATCCAGCCATCTCATTCTCGGTCGTCCCCTTCTCCTCCTGCCCCCAATCCCTCCCAGCATCAGGGTCTTTTCCAATAAGTCAACTCTTCGCATGAGGTGGCCAAAGTACTGGAGTTTCAGCTTTAGCATCATTTCTTCCAAAGAAATCCCAGAGTTGATCTCCTTCAGAATGGACTGGTTGGATTGCCTTGCAGTCCAAGGGACTCTCAAGAGTCTTCTCCAACACCACAGTTCAAAAGCATCAATTCTTCGGCGCTCAGCCTTCTTCACAGTCCAACTCTCACATTCATACATGACCACAGGAAAAACCATAGCCTTGAGTAGATGGACCTTAGTCGGCAAAGTAATGTCTCTGCTTCTGAATATGCTATCTAGGTTGGTCATAACTAAGTGCCGGCGGCGGCAGCCAGAGCATAAGCGTGGCCGAGAGCTACCCCACATCCGAGGTCAGGGGCAGTGCCAGGCTGCGACGGCGCAGGAATGGCCGAGAGGAGCCTCCCCACATCTGAGGCCAGGAGTGGCGCCCAAGGCCAGGGGCGGCGGCTGGGAGGAGCAACTCCACATTCAAGTAGTGGTGGCTGTGCGGGCACAGGAGGGCCTAGAGGAGCCATCCCACGTTGAAGGTCAGGAAGGTCGGCGGAAGAAGATACCCCTCATCCAAGGTAAGGTGCAGTGGCTGTGCTTTGCTGGGGCAGCTGTGAAGAGATACCCCAAGCCCAAGGTAAGAGAAACCCAAGTGAGATGGTAGGTGTGGCAAGAGGGCATCAGAGGGCAGACACACTGAAACCATACTCACAGAAAATTAGCTAATCTAATCATACTAGGACCACAGCCTTGTCTAACTCAATGAAACTAAGCCATGCCCTGTGGGGCCACCCAAGATGGGCGGGTCATGGTGGAGAGGTCTGACAGAATGGGGTCCACTGAAGAAGAGAATGGCAAACCACTTCAATATTCTTGCCTTGAGAACCCCATGAACAGTATGAAAAGGAAAATGATAGGATACTGAAAGAGGTACTCCCCAGGTGAGTAGGTGCCCAGTATGCTACTGGAGATCAGCAGAAAAATAACTCCAGAAAGAATGAAGGGATGGAGCCAAAGCAAAAACAATACCCAGCTGTGGATGTGACTGGTGATAGAAGCAAGATCCGATGCTGCAAAGAGCAATATTGCATAGGAACCTGGAATGTCAGGTCCATGAATCAAGGCAAATTGGAAGTGATCAAACAAGAGATGACAAGAGTGAACATCAACATTCTAGGAATCAGCAAACTAAAATGGACTGGAATGGGTGAATTTAACTCAGATGACCATTATATCTACTACTGCAGGCAGGAATCCCTCAGAAGAATGGAGTAGCCATCATGGTCAACAGAAAAGTCTGAAATGCAGCACTTGGATGCAATCTCAAAAATGACAGAATGATCTCTGTTTGTTTCCAAGGCAAACCATTCAGTATCACAGTAATCCAAGTCTATGCCCCAACCAGTAATGCTGAAGAAGCTGAATTTGAACGGTTCTATGAAAACCTACAAGACATTTTAGAACTAACACCCAATTGGTTACTAGACATGACTGAAGTCTTTGAAAATGTATCTGTAATCACTGAACCTTTATTTAAAGGTGAATTTTTTTACAGGTATATTATTTCTAAGAAATCCAAAGATACTGTTATTTCTATAGAGAAATATTCTGAAATAAGCAGGCATGTTGTAATTATTTTTGATTAATCAGATTTTGTTTTTCTTCTCACAGATTTGCTCCTATACTTTTTGTGTTATTTCTCTACCATCTCAGGATGTATTATTGTTTTTGCATCCAAAATAGTAAACATAGTAAAACTTGTCTTTGCCCTCATGGAGTTGGATTGACAGATGACATTTAACTACTGTCTACTTAGTATTGTGAAAAGTGTTACCAAGATATGACGTTGTTACAAAGAGAGAAGTATAGCATGACTGAGATTAAAATGTGAAGCTTTTTAAAATTCATCAGCCTAAAATTAATTTTTATNTACTAGGACCACAGCCTTGTCTAACTCAATGAAACTAAGCCATGCCCTGTGGGGCCACCCAAGATGGGAGGGTCATGGTGGAGAGGTCTGACAGAATGGGGTCCACTGAAGAAGAGAATGGCAAACCACTTCAATATTCTTGCCTTGAGAACCCCATGAACAGTATGAAAAGGCAAAATGATAGGATACTGAAAGAGGTACTCCCCAGGTGAGTAGGTCCCAGTATGCTACTGGAGATCAGCAGAAAAATAACTCCAGAAAGAATGAAGGGATGGAGCCAAAGCAAAAACAATACCCAGCTGTGGATGTGACTGGTGATAGAAGCAAGATCCGATGCTGCAAAGAGCAATATTGCATAGGAACCTGGAATGTCAGGTCCATGAATCAAGGCAAATTGGAAGTGATCAAACAAGAGATGACAAGAGTGAACATCAACATTCTAGGAATCAGCAAACTAAAATGGACTGGAATGGGTGAATTTAACTCAGATGACCATTATATCTACTACTGCAGGCAGGAATCCCTCAGAAGAATGGAGTAGCCATCATGGTCAACAGAAAAGTCTGAAATGCAGCACTTGGATGCAATCTCAAAAATGACAGAATGATCTCTGTTTGTTTCCAAGGCAAACCATTCAGTATCACAGTAATCCAAGTCTATGCCCCAACCAGTAATGCTGAAGAAGCTGAATTTGAACGGTTCTATGAAAACCTACAAGACATTTTAGAACTAACACCCAATTGGTTACTAGACATGACTGAAGTCTTTGAAAATGTATCTGTAATCACTGAACCTTTATTTAAAGGTGAATTTTTTTACAGGTATATTATTTCTAAGAAATCCAAAGATACTGTTATTTCTATAGAGAAATATTCTGAAATAAGCAGGCATGTTGTAATTATTTTTGATTAATCAGATTTTGTTTTTCTTCTCACAGATTTGCTCCTATACTTTTTGTGTTATTTCTCTACCATCTCAGGATGTATTATTGTTTTTGCATCCAAAATAGTAAACATAGTAAAACTTGTCTTTGCCCTCATGGAGTTGGATTGACAGATGACATTTAACTACTGTCTACTTAGTATTGTGAAAAGTGTTACCAAGATATGACGTTGTTACAAAGAGAGAAGTATAGCATGACTGAGATTAAAATGTGAAGCTTTTTAAAATTCATCAGCCTAAAATTAATTTTTATATTATTATTTCAAAGTAGTTATAATGCTAACTCATGGATTCTATTATCTTACTATTTAAATTGCAATTACTCATGCTTAACTATTCTAATAATTATTAATTAGTTAGGACCTGATAGTACTCTCTAGTGGGTATGTTTAAAACAGTTATCATATAATGATAAAAATGTTATTCTTAGGAAAGTGTAGGGTAGTAATAAATTTAAAAAAATAATGATATTTCAGGAACTTGTGACACTAGAGTAATGCAACTTACCTTAATGCCTTAATATGTATATAGGATAAGTAAACACACAGATGTATGCGTATGTATACATTCATTTCCTGTGTTAGTCCTATTATCTAATTAGATGGAGCAGATTAAAATTTGCATATATTTTAAAAAGTTAAGCAATGAAAAATTCATACAATAAAGACCTGAAGTCATATCAGGTGATACTGCCATTTATCTTTTACATCCTAGGATATTTTGGCAACACAGTTGGAGAGTAAATACTGATATGAGCATCAACCTCTGTGTTATCATAGTTGTATCATCACAAACACAGCTGTCTACCTACCCAAGAGCCATTCTCATTTCTTCTGTGCCTAGTGAATCTCAATTTTGTTCCATTCTCAGGGCTCAATACTCTCATAGAAGGTGACTCTGTTCCTAATCTAAGGGCTGAATGTTGGCAAGTGCAAAATGGTTGTAATACATCGATCATGTTGATTCTATTCCTTTTGCCATTGATTGGCTTAGGCATGGGCTTCCTCAGTGGCTCAGCATAATGAATCTGCCTGCAATGTGGGAGACAGAGGTTTGATCCCTGGGTGGGGAAGATCCCCTGAAGGACGGCATGGCAACTCACTCTAGTATTCCTGCAGGGAAAATCCCAAGGACAGAGGAACCTGTTGGGCTACAGTTCATTGTGCACAAAGAGTCAAACACTGCCGAAACGACTGCGCATGCACACACAGTAGGCAGAGATGCGTGATTCTACCCTGGGGAATAATTTGCTAGGGAAAGTCTGTCTGAGAACTCACTGAAAGTAGTTTTTCCTTATCCTGAAGAAGACAAGAGAAGACGNAATAAAGTCAGCCACTGTTTCTGTTTCCCCCATCTGTTTGCCATGATATGGGGTTTTAAAAAATGGCCATCTTAAGTCTTTCTTTCTGCTTTCTTAAAACATGGCTACTATTAGATTTAAGATGACCTGCATGTCCGGGATTCTATTTCTACCGGGCAACAGCTGGACGGGGCTCTGTGCTCCCAGGTGCAAACTACTGATTCAGGAGCTCCCCCTGCGCCCTTCCTTGGAAGGGCTGCCCTAGTAAGGCCGAGGCTCTGGCCTGGACTCTCCGGTTTTCCTGTGAATTCCGTCAGCCTCTAACCTGAGTCTCAGCCCTAGGGGCGAGGGCTCAGACGGTGCAACCAACGGTCTAACCAGCAGCCCTGGCTTTCGTGACACCCACTCCCGGGGCTGCAGGGGCACGAACTTCAGAGAGTCCTCGACCGCCAGGTGGTCAACCGCATCAGTCCTCCGGACTCCCCAAGCCCCGTTTCCGCGAGGCGGCCCCCTTTCCTGGCCTCAGGTTTCAACGTACCGGAAAAAAAAACAAACCCAGACATTAACTCTGCGGCGGATAGGCCTGTCAATCAATAACCACCTCAGGCCACGCCCACTTTTGTTGACTCAACACTCATCTCAGGTCGACTGGGCGGGGCCGGATCCGTCACTGCTTCCCCCACTTTCCCGGGACTCTCCGCGGCGGAGGCGTGGCTACCGTCTGAGAGGCGGGACTTCCTGTCCGGCTGGGGATGACGCGATTCAGTCCGGAAGTCAGCTCGCAGTCCGGCTCTTCTGGAGTGGTCAGGCCTCTAGTTGCTAGATTTCTGCCTCGGTCGCGCTTTATTTCTCGCCTGGCGATGGCGACCTACACCTGCAACACCTGCCGGGCGGTGTTGGAAGACGCGGAGGCGCAGCGGGTCCACTACAAGACGGACTGGCACCGCTATAACCTGAGGCGCAAAGTGGCCGGCATGGCCCCCGTCAGCCTCGAGGGCTTCCAGGAGCGGGTGCGGGCACAGCGGGCCCTGGCCGAGCCGGAGAGCAAGGGCGCGGCCACCTACGCACCGTCTGCAGTAAGAAGTTTGCTTCCTTCAAGGCCTACGAAAACCACCTCAGGTCCCGGCGGCACGTGGAGCTCGAGAAGCAGGCGGTGAGTCGGAAAGTGGCGCTCATGAACGAGAAGAACTTGGAGAAAGGGCTGGGCGTAGACAGTGTGGACAAGGATGCGGTGAACGCGGCCATCCAGCAGGTCATCAAGGCTCAGCCGTCCACGTCTCCCAAGAAGGCGGCGCCAGCGCCCGAGGCGGAGCCCGGGTGCCCCTTGGCCGCCGGAGGACGTGGAACTCAGCCGCGAGACCCGGGCGAGAAACCTCCCCGGCTGCGGTGGTTTGAACGGCAGGCGAAGAAGTTGGCGAAACAGCAGGGGGAGGAAGAGAGTGAAGAAGACCTAGATGGGGACGGTGAGGACTGGCCTGGGGGGCGGGGCGAGGGAGGGGTTAGTCCTCAGGTTTTCAGTTTATCCTTGAGGTTGGAGCGGGGAGGTGTCAGTTTTTAAGTGAAGATGATGAGTGAAGGTGGTTTCCATGCTTTCTGAACTGACCGATGTGGCCAGCATCCCTACAGGGCATTTTATCAGTTCAGTCAGTTGTCAGTTCAGTCGCTCAGTCGTGTCCGACGCTTTGCGACCCCATGGACTGCAGCACGCCAGGCCTCCCTGTCCATCACCAACTCCTGGAGTTTACTCAAACTCATGTCCATCGCATCCGTGATGCCATCCAGCCATCTCATTCTCTGTTGTTCCCTCACTGTTGTATTAAATTGAGATACTGAAACCTTAAGATGGGTGGAGGGTGAGAATTCGCTTAGTAAATATTTGTAGAATGAATAGATCCTTTCTCTGTTGATTGAATGAGGAGGTTTTTAACATATGCAGAAGGGTACACATTACCCCCCACACCTTCTGCTTAGAATGTGTTATTTCTATTGGGTATCTAGTTGTGATGGCTTTGCACTTAACTTAGTTTGGTGAAACCGTGCACTGAGAAGTTCAGAATCAGCTAACTAACCTGAAAGGGGAGGTTTGGCCTTCAACCTAGCTTCCTTGAGTTGGTGAGGTTTTTTTTTCCCCCCTTTCTTCCCCTATGGCGTCTCACATCCCACTAATACTAATTGAAAGTGTTCATATTTCATAGAAAAGGAGCCAAAGCCCCCTTCAAGGGGTTTACTGTGCCCTGAACAAGGAATACTAAGGTGGTCCTTAGCCATGCAGACTGGTGTGTGGTAAATGAATAGCTAACACTGACATCTTCTACTAATTTTGTTTTCAAAATCTCTGGCTTGAAGACTGGGAGGATATTGATTCTGATGAGGACTTGGAATGTGAGGATGCTGAAGCCACGGAGGAGGAGGAGGAGGAGCAGGATGCAGAGGAGGAAGAGGCAGGAGGAAGCACCCCCCTTGGTGCCATCCCCATAACGGACTGCTTGTTTTGTCCACATCACTCAAGCTCCCTCACAAAAAATGTGGCTCATATGACCAAAGTCCACAGCTTCTTTATTCCTGATGTAGAATATCTTTCAGATCTTAAGGGACTGATTAAATATTTGGGTGAGTATAATGTTCTTTTCTTTTTTAATGATGAAACCTTGCATTATTGGGGGGCATTGACTTTGTGTTTCTCACCAGTCTTGGATTGAATGACCTGCTGATTTTGTGAAAATCAAAAACTTGGTGGGTGCCTGTTTTCTGAATTGTGATGATAGATGATGAGATATAATCTGGCTCAAAAAAGCTGCTTTCATGTCTTTTTCTCAACTTTTTTTCCAGGAGAGAAAGTTGGTGTTGGGAAGATTTGCTTGTGGTGCAACGAGAGAGGGAAGTCCTTCTACTCCACAGAGGCGGTACAGGCGCACATGAATGACCGGAGTCACTGTAAGCTCTTCACAGATGGGGACGCTCTTTTGGAATTTGCGGACTTCTATGATTTTAGGTCAGTCTGGTTTGTAACATGGATCGAAGCAAACTCATCACATTTGCATTGGATTCACCTGTGCCCCTCCCTGGTACCTGTGTCTGGCTCTGTCAGATATCCTATTCTTAATACCTTTAGAACACTTTTATAAGAGGTGGTTATTTCCTGTCATTCTATAAATGAGAAACTGAATATCACAGAGTTAAACACACATATCTGACAAAGAGATGATCTCAGGCCCAAACTGTAAGATTGTCTGGTTTGAAAACTTGTTTTTGTTTGTTGGGGTGTCAACGGTCCGAAGTTCAGTTTTGCCTGAGTGGTTTGTTCTTAGTTTCAGTGTGCCCATGACCTAGCACAGGTGTGCTTTGTAAGCAGATGTGTCATGACCATGCCGGGAGTGCAGAGTCCACCTGATACAGGTGTTCATAAAAGTCCTGGTCTTTTAACTTGTCCTTTTCCTCCTGATTTCTCATTTCTCACTTGTCCTGACAGTTTTTCATTATAGCCACTTTGGTGGCTGTGTAGGGGTAAAAGTGGCGGCTATGTAGGGGTATCCATTGTGGTTTTGATGTGCATTTCCCTGATGAGAACTAATGCAGTTGAGAACCTTTTACTGTATGTTAACTGGCTATCTTAACCACTTGGATATCTCTTGTGAAGTGACCGATCTAGTCTTTTGTCCATTCCTGTCGACTTATCTGCCTTACTGTTACCATTTTAGTGTGAGTGTCTCCAGTTATTTTCTGTGTGTATTTGTGAAAGACAGAGATTCTTCTAGAACTACAGTGTCTTAATTTGCTAGTTTCTAGATGTACTCATGTCACTCTTTGGGGTAATTAATTAAATTAAAAATGTAAAAATTCGGTTCTTCAGTTGCACCACCCGCATTTCAAGACTTATGCTTAAAAGCAGATGTGCTTTGAAAGTAGCCACCATACTGGACACGCAGACTGAAGATCTGTATCATCACAGAGTTCTCCTGGACTGTGCTGTTCTAGAACTTGTTTCTGTAAGGATTTAAATTGAGGAGAGGTACATCTCCCACTGTACAGTCTCCTCCTCTTCCCCTGTTTGCCAGCCCTCCTTGAGAGAAACAACACAGGTGAAAGAGTTGTTATAGGTTATTTGCTCACTGTTTTTAAGAACAATTTTAGTTCTCAGCAAAATTGGGCAGAAAGTATAGCAGTTTCTTATGTACTTCGTACCCCACAAGTGCATAGCCTCCCTCATTATCAGCCTCCCCCAGTGGCACATATGTTGCATTTGATGAACCAAGTTGACTCACCAGTTATCACTCAAAGTCCATAGTTTAGTGTTCATTCTTGGTGTCGTCTATTCTGTGAGTGTGGACAGATGTCCATATAATGACATGTATCTACCATTAGAGTAGTTTCATTGGCTTACAGATCCTCAGTGTTCTGCCTGTTCATCATTCTCCTTCACCTGACCCCTAGAAAACAGTGATACTTAATGTCTCCATATTTTTGCCTTTTCCAGAATATTGTATGGTTAGAATCATACAGTATGTAGCCTTTTCAGGCTTCTTTCACTGCTTCTCTCATAGTAACACACTTTTAAGGTTCTTCCATGTCTTTCCATGGCCTGCTAGCTCATTTTTTTTTTTTTTTTGGTGTAATCCAAAACTATTCCCTTGCATAGATGTACCACAGTTTGTTATCTAGTCACCTATTGAAGTTCATGTTGGTTTTTTCCAAGTTGTAGGAATCTGGATAAATCTTCTGTAATCCACTTGCAGGTTTTAGTATAGACAGAAGTTTTTGACTCCTTAGGGTAAATCCAAGAGGCAGGCTGGGTCTTATGGTAAGAGTATGTTTGATTTTGCAAGAAGCGGCCAGCTCTTCCAAGGTGGCTGTGCCCTCCTGTATCCCTGCTGGTAACGAAGGATTCCTACTGCCCAGACCTTCCCCAGCATTAGATGTTCTGGATCTGGGCCATTCTGATAGGTATGTAGTGGCATCTCTGTTTTAATTTCCATTTTTCTGATGACGTATGCTGGGGGGCATCTTTTTTATATGCTTATTTGCCATGTGTTTCTTTTTAGTGAGGAGTCTGTTGAGGTCTTTGGCCCATTTTTGGCTAGATGGGTTATTTTCTTACTGTGAATTTTAAGAGTTCTTTTTACATTTGGATAACAGTCCTTTACCAGATGTGTCTCTGTCAATACTTTTTCCAAGTCTTCATCTTGTATTTTAATTCTCTTGATACTGTTTTTCACAGAGCAGAAGTTTTTAATTTGAATGAAGTGTAGCTGATCAGTTCTTTCTTTCATGAACTGTGCCTTTTGTGTCATACCTAAAAAGTCATCACCAAACCCTAAGTCGTCCAGGTTTTCTCCTACATTATCTTCTAGGATTTTTTATAGTTTTGTATTTTACATTCAGGTCGGTGATCCAATTTGAATTCATAGGCTATTTGCTTACTTTACTAAAGAGAAAATGCTGCTGCTGCTGCTGCTAAGTTACTTCAGTCGTATCTGACTCTCTGCGACCCCATAGATGGCAGCCCACCAGCCTCCCCCGTCCCTGGGATTCTCCAGGCAAGAACACTGGAGTGGGTTGCCATTTCCTTCTCCAGTGCATGAAAGTGAAAAGTGAAAGTGAGGTTGCTCAGTCATGTCCGACCCTTCGCGACCCCATGGACTGCAGCCTACCAGGCTCCTCTGTCCATGGGATTTTCCAGGCAAGAGTACTGGAGTGGGGTGCCATCGCCTTCTCCAAAAGAGAAAATGCTAGCAAATTGTTTTCTTTCCAGAAGCTTTCAGTGTAGTCCCTGTAGACGTTAACCCCCGCCCGCCACCTCTTTAGTGATCTAGTAGGTTGGCAGTATTTTAATGAGATTTGGGGTCTTGGTCTGTGTGTTAATGGCATTCAATGGTTCCAGGAGTAGCTACCCAGATCACAAAGAAGGCGAGTACCATGATGAGACTGAGGAGCTGCCTTCAGAAAAGACCCTGGATTATGACGATGAAACCATGGAGCTGATTCTCCCTTCTGGTAAGTGCATTTGTCCAGAATAGGTAGCTTCACGCCATTGAGATTATCGGAGAATCGTGTTCCCATCACTTCCCTTCCATGCTGTGGGGAGAGAACCTACAACTTCAAGTGTGTGTCTGTGTTCCCGTGGACAAGGTAGACTCTGAAGGGATCCCCATAGCTCTAATTTAGCTGTTTTGTTTAGTTGCGTCAGTGTTTTCCTCACTTTGTTGTGATTTATAATGCTTTAATCAGCCATTTCCTTTCTTTTCATTACATAAACCTTTTGTATTCTATTTATTATCTAGCTTTTTGGCCCCTCTGGATTTTTCTTGTTAAACTTGACTTTGCCCTTATTCCTTGAACTAATTCCTGTTTCCGTGGTTGTTCGGACTGCGTGTGTGAGTCTGGCATGGCTGGATATAATTGACAGCACCTAGGCTTCCTGTTCATATTCTGGGTGCAGGGAGAGACTTGGAGTTTGAATTCTGCCTTCTCCTTTGGGGAACAGGATTCATAATGGTAGAATTTTGTCCTAGATATGAAAAGAAGAAGGAAAGCTATGAATATGAGAAGTGTGAAATATTGTTTATAGTGTTATGCTTAGCTGATAGGAATGGGAGCAGCCTTAGAGAATATACATTTTAAAAGGACGGAATGAAATGATAAGATAATAAGGTTCTAATAATATATTTACTGAGAAGTTAGCATATTCAGGCAGATACATTATTTTATCTTTAGATCAAGTCTGTGAGTTAGATTCTGTTGTCCTTGTTTGACATATGAGCCACCTGAAACTTAGACAGGATGAGTAATTTGCCTAAGATCAGGGACCTCGTCAGTGAAGAGCCCATTGCACCTTTCCTCCACTGCCTGGGAGATTTGCTGTAATGGGGGGCCAGGAGCAGCCATGCTGCCAGTGGATACGTGTCTGCCATGAAGGAACCACCTTGTGCTGTTTGCTCTCCACATGGAATATTGCTGTTTAGGTACAGACAGCCCTGCTTAACTCGGAATAACAACCTTCTAAGGTGAAGGGCAGCTTTATACAGTGACAGCTGGAGGAAGAAAGTGCCGGCAGAACCTGTCTTGAGGATATAACTCCTCTACAGTGATAAGAAAGCTATAATGCAGCAGAATATTGTGGCCCGTACAACACACAGTAGCAAAACAGGCTTAAGTGTATCACAGGGGACCTAATCTCCTCTTCCCTGGTGAAAATACTATGCAGAACCTCAGAAATAAGTTTGATAACTTCTTTTTCAAAAACTATTTGTTTGGGCCCTTATTTTATTAGGTTCCTCTTCCTTGCATGTTAAAGTCGCTTTAATCATGTCTGACTCTTTGCGACCCTGTGGAACCCACCAGGGTTTTTTACCACTAGTTCCACCTGGGAGACTAAGTAGACTTCGAGAAAGTGAATGAGCTAGTCCCTGCCAGCAGTGTCTGGCTGTAGCAGGATCACTAGGAACGTGGGCTTCGTTTTGCAGCCACTTTAGCAGTTTTCATGACAAAAGTCTGCTCAACAGTGAGCATATCCTATTTAAGAAATATAGCCTATTTTGAGAGAAATTTTCATCTGGACTTAAAATTTCAGAAGCTTAAAGACTCCTTAGCTATCTAGACAACACATTGCCCAGAGTGATTCAGTCTCCTCAGGTTCACCAAAGCCAAAACTGGGTGTCTTCTCAGGATCCTTTATTCCTCTCCTAAATCCAGATGGTAACTAATTGCAGTTCCTAATTAGTTAGGAATTTGGGCTTTGAGTATTTTTTCTTTTTTTTTCCTCCTTATCCATTTTTCTGTGTTACCATGAAAGCTTCCTCTCTGGCCTTCTCCAGTCTGATTTCCACTTGGCCATCAGAACATTCATTCTAAAACAAACTCCATTCTGTTCTATTTTCTTTTCCTTCTGGAATTCCCAGGGGAAGCCCTGGCCTTCAGGGTCACTTTGTCACCCAGTGTCTTTGTGTGCTTCCCTTTCCTGCCCACGTGAAGTTTCCCTCCTCTGGGCCTTTGTACATGCTGCGCTGCCTGTCTTCCTCTGAGACTCAAGTTGGGTTCCCTGCTCCAGGTGGCTGAGCTGAGCTCCCACCCTGGGTGAGGAGAGTCTCCTCTGCTCCTGTGACGCTTGCACGGCCCTCACGATGGGTCTCTTCTTCTTGGCACCTGTTGACTCGCTGCCTTCTGTCCCTGTTACTGTGAGGACCAAACTGGCTTCTTTCATCTCAGTACGGGGCCTCAGACACCAGGAGCCATGTAAACGTCCGTTGACTGAGTGACTAGAAAGTTGGAGGGACTTAAAAGCAAGGAGACTTCCCTGGGCCTGCCACAGGGCAGGTAAAGAGAGCTGAAGGAGCCATCTTGGGCTCCAGTGTGGCGTCAGGGACCATGCATCATATTTGCCTACAGCCCCAGGTGGCAGATTGCTCTGCTTGTTCTTCACACAGTCAAAGAAGAAAGGGCCATGAGATTAACTTGTAGGTCCAGTTTCTTGGGTTTTATTTATTTTTTATTTTTAAGATATTTTTTATGTGGACATTTTTTTTTAAGAAATCTTTATTGAATTTGTTACAACATTGCTTCTGTTTTATGTTTTGGCTCCGGGGCAAGTGGTATCTTAGTTCCCTAACCAGGGATCGAACCCACACCCCCTGCGTTGGAAGGCAAAATCTTAACCACTGGACTTCCAGAGGAGTCCTGTTCTTGCATTTTTAAAACATGAGCTTCCTTACTGACAGCTGCCTGTCCACATACCGAGTCATGCTGTTTTAAAGTGTCGGATGGTGACCTCAGGCAGCTCTTGAGGGAGCCTTGGCGGTAGTGAGTGTCCCTTGTGGTCCTAGAGTACTGGGCAGTACTGTACCATTATACAGCCTCAGAAGAGACCTAACCGACTGCCAGGTACTGCCCCAACCCGGGGTAACTAGGCTCTGCACATCTTTTCCTGTACATACATTTTCCTGGGGAAAGGCCATAATGGCATCAAGTAACCTGTGTGGCTACACAGATTTTTTTGACCACGTGAATAAGTGTATTCCTTTCACCCCCTGGGGAGAGTCTGTATGTAGTGTCTAGAAAGCATGTGTGACCTGGAGCCAGAAAAGGAACTATCTACATACACATCATTCATTGCCTTCCTGGGTCTTCTTCACAGATGACTGACTTCTGAAACCTTATAATATAATTCATTTAAATAGTAATAGTACATGGCTTTCTTAGTGAACCAGAAACTAGCAATATTCTGAAATTTTTTCCAGCTCTACAGTTCGTATACTTTTACTATGTCGTGTTAAAAACCAGTCATCCTCTGGTCAGTCTTGGTTGTAATGAGATATGACAGTTTATTGTCCATTGGTTTTCTCCCTCAATTCTGTTTTGGGTTTTTTTAAATGAACCAAGGAAATAGAAACTCTCAAATAAACACCATTTAGACATGTAGTGGTATTACAGCAGTATATTCAATCACCTGGTTATTTCTTTGAACAAATTCACCATTCAGAAACCTCTGATTATGCTCAGTTATATATATGACTGGGTCAGTGTGGACGTTAGCATGAAGCTGATTTGAGAAGGATTCTAATGTGGAGAGCATAGTGATATTTAATCAACTACCCTTAGTAGAGTCTGCGTAAAACTGGTTTCAAAAGCAGCAAGTAGTTGGGATTCCTTGACTCTAGTTGCTTCAGGTAAAGTTCAGGTTAGTTGCTCAGTCATGTCTGACTCTTTGCGACCCCATGACTGCAGCACACCAGGCCTCCCTGTCCATCACCAAATCTCGGAGCTTGCTCAGACTCATGTCCATTGAGTTGGAGATGCCGTACAACCACCTCATCCTCTGTTATCCCCTTCTCCTGCCTTCAGTATTTCCCAGCATCAGGGTCTTTTCTAAGGAGTCAGTTCTTCACATCAGTTGGCCAAAGTGTTGGAGTTTCAGCTTCAGCATCAGTCTTTCCGATGAATATTCAGGACTGATCTCCTTTAGGATGGACTGGTTGGCTCTCCTTGCAGTCCAAGGGACTCTCAAGAGTCTTTTCCAGCACCACAGTTCAAAAGCATCAATTCTTTGGCGATCAGCTTTCTTTATAGTCCAACTCTCACATCTCCATACATGACTGCTGGAAAAACCATAGCTTTGACTTGACGGACTTTTGTTGGCAAAGTAATATCTCTGCTTTTTAGTATGCTGTCTAGGTTTGTCATAACTTTTTTCCCAAGGAGCAAGCATCTTTTAATTTTATGGCTGCAGTCACCATCTGCAGTGATTTTGGAGCCCCAAAAAATAAAAGTCTTCACTGTTTCCACTGTTTCCCCTTCTATTTGCCGTGAAGTGATGGGACCAGATGCTGTGATCTTGATGGTCCCAGAGGCAGTGACATAGAGCTCCAGTAGAGGGCGATGTGAGCATTCGTATCCAAGACTGGTCGGCTCTTAAGTTCCTGTGGAGCAGGTTGGTGTGAGGACACCTTCAGTTAGTTGCTGACTAGCCAGAAGAATCTGCCACTGAATCCACAAGAGATACATAATCCATCTTAGGGAAATTACTGTTAGAGATACTTTCTTTGTCACTGTCTAATGTCAAATGTTAGGCTATTTGTTAAGTAAGAGTAGACAGTCTTCTTCATTTTAATTGAAGTTGATGTACGCTATTGTGTGAGTTTCTAATGTACAGCAAAATGATTCTACATTTTACAAAAATATGTGTGTGTGTGTGTGTGTGTGTGCTTTTTCATTATAGTTTATTACAGGATATTGAATATAGTTCGCTGTGCTATGTAGTAGGACATTGTTGTTTACCTATTTTATACATAGTAGTTTGTATCTGCTACTGCAGTTACAAAGCCCTAATTTCTCCTTCCCTGACCCTCTTTCCTCTTCAGGAACCATAAGCTTGTTTTCTATGTCTGTGAGTCTGCTCTGTTTTATTAAGTCCACTTGTATCATGTTTTAGATCAGGAGTGGACAGTCTTGTAGGCAGTTATTACTGTGGCAGAAGATAGATGGACAGGTGGTAGCTTCAGCCTGACTCAGGCACTTCCCATCTGTTACTTATGGACAGGCACACTGTGTTCCGTGCGAAGCTGAGCTGTTCTCAGCGCCTGTGCTAGGTGCTTACTGCCAGGCGCTCCTGTCATTGCCACAGGACAGGGGTGGCTCCAAGCAGCGCTTACAGTTCTCCTGCCAGGTGTCAGAAACCTTTTCACTGATTCACGAACCCTCTTCAAACATGTCTTAAAAGGCAGCCTTCAAGAATACATATTTCTAAATGCTGCTTACAAATGTAAATAAATCAGTTTAATAAATGCTAATGAGCGCATTATCATTTAATGATTCTGAGGAAGTCATTGTTGCAAACTCGGAGCATCCTGAGCTACATTAAAAATAGAAAGTCATCATCAGCACTGCTGGGCTTTCCTGCTAGAGCTTCCATGTAAGTGTGAGCCTTCTCCATTACTGTGTCTCACTTGTTTCTGGTGGTCTGGGAGCTTTGTTAATTCTTTCCCCGCCAAAACAATCGAGTCCAGGGAGACATCTTTCATCCGTGTTAGTATCCAGAGACCACAGCATCATGGAATTGAAAATTTCTTCTTTTGTTGTTTCCTGAGTCTGGTCACAAATCAATCACCTGGAAGTAATCACTTATTCATATCTGTGTAGGGAGCAAAATGTTGCCCAGGTAGCTTGTCAAGTACCAGGACCTCACATAAAATAACCTGATAGAGTTTTTTCTAGTAGGTTAAAAATCTAGATTCTAAAAGCAAATATAGCCATCCATAATAGTTATAGTATTCTGTTCATGGTCTTTCTACCCAATAAATGGCCAACATTTAGAAAGCAGTAGGTCGAGGTTTCTCCAATTCAGCACTGTGGACATTTTGGGCCAGATAATTCTTCGTTGAGGGGCTGTCCTGCGCATTGTATGGTGTTTAGCCAAATCCCTGGCCTCAACCCACTAGGTGTCAGGAGCTTCCCTCTACCTGTGACAACCAGCAGTGACTCCAGTCATTGCCACGTGTCCTTTGGGGATAAAGTCCCCCCTGTTTGAGAAGCACCGCATTAGGGAATGTTAGCAAAGGGAAAGTGGATTGGCTTTTCTTCTAAACCCAGACTGTGGCTTGTAAAACTAAACATCAGGCCATTATTGGTGCTTAATCTTTTTTCTATTAAAGAAAGTTAAAATTCCTTGTCTCCCAGGATCCTGTTATCTGTATTAGTAGGGACGGCTGAGTGAATTTCTATGGAAGCATATTGTAAGTACGGATGCTGCCTTTTTCACCTGACAGTGACTTGTCATTATCTCTGTTTTGTGATGTCTCTATTGTTATTTTTTTTTCTCTTTAGCCGTAGACTTAATTGTTAATTGGTTGAATATTTGCAACTATTATTCTATGAAAAAATTGAAACTGAAGTCGCTCAGTTGTGTCTGACTCTTTGCGATCCCACGGACTGTAGCCTACCGGGCTCCTCAGTCCATGGAATTTTTCTATACACAACTTTTAATTTCTTAGAAAACTCTTTATTCCATGTTGCTAGGTCACTTCACTGTCTGTTTTATGCCACATTTCCATCAAGAAGTATTTCCTCAAATCAAAGTCTGCCTGGTTGTGTGGTGGTGGTGTTTAGCTGCTAAGTTGTGTGTGACTCTTTGCAGTGCCATGGACTGCTCTGTCCATGAGACTTCCCAGACAAGAATACTGGAGTGAGTTGCCATTTCCTTCTCCAGGGTTTTGTCTTTTTTTAATATTTATTTACTCATTGATTTGGCTACACCAGGTCTTAGTTGCAAACTTGGGATCTTTAGTTGTGGTGTGTGAACTCTTAGTTGCAGCACATAGGATCTAGATCCCTGCCCAGGGATCAAACCTGGGCCCTCTTCTTTGGGAGCACGGAGTCTTAGCCACTGGACCACCAGGGATGTCCCTCAGTATCTCTGCTTGGGTTTGCCTTCTTTCCCTCATTGGTTAACATACAGCTTCATCTTTCTTCAGCTGGTAGAACAGTGTTTTTTTTCTGGCACATGCGTTTTCCAGCTAGATTAATTTGAAAAGTGATTTGGAAAGCCCTTGCTTTATAACTCTGCTTTGAAAAATGATCCAACTCGGTGCTTCAGTACTGTTCTTTTGAAAACCAGGTGCCAGGGTGGGTCATCGCTCCTTGATGAGATACTACAAGCAGCGGTTTGGCTTGTCGAGAGCTGTGGCGGTTGCTAAGAATCAGAAGGCTGTGGGCCGGGTCCTGCAGCAGTACAGAGCCCTGGGATGGACTGGCAGCACAGGTACGCCCGTGGGGACCTCCTGGGCCAGCCCAGGAGCTTGGGTTACACAAAGGGGCTCGGGCGATGTGGTTCTCTTCACTCTTCCTTATGGGTCCTCTCTGGGAGAACCTTGCCTTCTTGGCCTATGACCACTTGAGACATATATGGCGATAAACCCAAAGCTCCGTGACTTAAAGATTTCATATTCCTCAGCACAGTAGCTTTTTAAAACTGCCTGTGAACCATTAACTTTTTTAGGAGGTATAATTGCAAAAATAATTGCTTAGTAATCATCAAAGGTTGAAATTCTGGAGGTTATACAGAGGACTTAAATAATGACCTTGAGGCAACGTAGTTTGAGCTGTGGAGTCAAACATGACTTACCTGATATTCTTTTACGTTCTTATACAAAGAGTCTGAGTAATTTAATTAATCAATGCCTCTGTTTCTCACTGATAAAATGGAGGTGGTATTAATAATATCTACTTACAGAGTCGTGCAGGTTGAACATCATAAAGCATGTATGACACAGTGCATGCACATAATAAAGGCTGGCTATCATCCTTCGTTTTGAAATTTTTCTTTAAAAGCTTAGTAAGGCTCAGAGGGCTAGAGCATGCTACTGAAATTGTTCAGCTTTGAAACATCATCGGTATGAAATTATTTAAATCTATTCTGATGTCTGCTGAGTACAGCTGTTATGCTTGGATCTTCAAGGAGAACGTCAGTCCACTGAAGACAGGAGGTGGGAGAGGTGCTTTCCGATGGCCTGGAAGGCGCCGAAACCGAAATCCATCATCAAGGCCTCTGTGTTTATATATGCACATGGATTCCCTCGCTGGGACTCCCTGGGGGCTGTGAGGCCACTTAAATTAGTGGACAGACTTCCTGTTAGTCTTGTCAGGAATTCTTGTCTGACTTGGTTTATAGTCTGCCTTTCTCTGTGCCTTTGGTCAGTGGGCTTCACCTTTGGGCTTCTAGACCTTTTCAGATGATGAAAACTGAAGAGGCATGTATACAGAGAGCAGTCCTGCTGCACAGTGGCGGGCGCTCGGAGCCCCCAGGGCTCGCTGGATAGAGGCATCGGATAATAACTCCTGTCTAAATATTAGAGCCTGCTTACCCAAACCAGCTTTGATTCTCTGCCAAGTTGGGTTTTCTTTGATCACAGCTCACTGCCCTTCGCTTCATTCTCACCCACTTCCCAACCCCAGGAGCAGCTCTGGTGCGCCAGCGGGACATGCAGTATGTCCAGAGGATGAAGTCGAAATGGATGCTGAAGATGGGGATGAAGAACAACGCCACTCGGCAGATGCACTTCCGGCCCCAGGTGCTGTTCTGATCGGCCAGGGGCTGGGACGACGGCCCTCCTGCTGCCACTTCCCCTGTACTTCCTCTGTCCTGACCTGATAATAAAAGCCAGGATCAAATTGGCTCTCCCGTGTCGTTTTTGACAGGGTTGAGGGGTCATCTTTTCACCCAGTGAGTACTGTCTCTGCTGGACGCAGGCCCTGCCCTGCTCCTGAGAGGTGCTGTGTAGTGTCAGCTTGGAGCTGACTTAGGGCTATTAGAGTAGCGTGGGGGACTCAGGAGTGACTTGTCTGCTCTGAGCCTGGCTTCATGTTCAGAGGAACACCTTGCTGTGTCCTGGAGCCGTGACCCGCATTAGGTGCTTTGAAGCTTCTGGGGGAGCAGAGTGGAGTGTCCCTCATTGGAATGTACCGTGGCTCCCAAGATGGCGACGATCTCTGGGCACTTTCATTAAATCCAAGCAGAGTAAAAAACCATGTCAATGGCTAGCTGTAAAAGTTCTTTTTACTTTATCATTTATTTTTGGCGGTATCAGGTGGTAGCTGCAGTGTGCAGGATCCTCATTGTGTCATGAGGGGTCTCGTGTTGCTGCCGCGGGCTCTGGAGCTCTCGAACTTCCGAAGTTGTGGTGCACGGGCTGAGCTGCCCTACAACATGTGGGATCTTAGTTCCACAAGCAGGGATCGAACCCGAGTCCCCTGCCCTGCAAGGTGGATTCCCTGGATCACAAGGGAAGAAGTCTCTCTTTATTTCTAACTGTGAGCCAGTGCTCCCTTTAGAGTAGGAAGAAAATAAATGTAAAATGTTGCGTTTTCATTTTAGAAACAAAAACGATCCAGGGTTCAATCTCTGAAGAGATGCTCAGTATAGGTGGTTTAGGGAAAAGGCCATGGTCTGTTGGAAATGAAAGTGAACGTGAAGTTCAAATCCACTGAGCTACCTTTCTGACTTTGGAAAGTGACCTGATCTTTAAAATCTGTACAGTGAGGTGTTTATTAACCTCCCAGGTGGTTGTGTGATGAATTAAATCAGCAGTGGACCCATCAGTCACTCAGTCCCCAGCACAGACTGTGCTTCAAGTTCTCCCCGGTGGAGCAGGGCCCGCTGAGTAAGGGGGTGTATGGTCAGTGCAGTGGTCTCCCTGAGGAGTGGGTTCCGAGGTGCCCAGAGAGCATATTTAGCTTTACCGTACATTCACCAGCCCTGATTGCTATGGAGACACTTATTTTTCTTTAAATCTGAGATGCAGAATTAATTTTATTTCATTAGTACAGGGCTCACTATCCAACAGTGGAGGGCTCCCTGGTTTTTTATTCCATCCTGTTTTCTAACATTCTCGTCACACAACAGCCCTCCACCCTGCTGTGTTTGACATCTTTAAATCTATGTCTTGGGAAATGAGATACTGCTTGGCATGGGGTATATTTTAAATTTATACTTTGAATGTGGCCTTCCCAGGTGGCACAGTGGTAAAGAATCCACCTTCAATACAGGGGACACAAGAAACGCAGGTTTGATCCCTGGGCCCGGAATTTCCCCTGGAGTAGGAAATGGCAACCCACACCAGTATTCTAACCTAGAGAATCCCATGGACAGAGGAGCCTCGTGGGGTTCAGTCCCTAGAGTCACAGAGAGTTGGTACGTGATATTGTGCTATATAGCTGTCAGTCTTGTTTTTCTTTCAGTATTTTTTCACTCAGCTTCATAAGCTTAATTCATCATGTAATTGCTGGGAGGCACCATACTGTGTCCCCCACGCAGAGCTTCCCTTCCCTTGCAGCTGACGCCTCCTGTCTAGCCTCTGGTCCCACAGCAGCCCTGCACTGTTGGTGTGCCTCTTTTGTATAGGTGCCCTTTTATTTTGAGATCTTTTTACCTCTTGAGTGTCAATGAGGACAGTTTGAAATATTTCATTGATTTATTATCCTTCCAGGCTCCAAAAGACCGGTTCTGACTTAAGTTTGTGAAGGAATCCACTACACTGCTACCTACATCATTTTAATAACTTTTAAAACTTTAGTTTATGTGCCTTTCTGGAGTAAAATTCTGCTTAGGAATGAAGGCAAAGAAGATTTGAACAACTTGTAGTTAACATAAGAAATGAGCTTGTTTGGGAGCGGCACTTCTTTGTGGTTCAGGAAACTGAGGACGTGTCTGATAATGAAATTCCCCTGTAATTCTCCTTTGATGTGTCGCTGTCTTTCTCTGGGTACACTGCGCCCCAGTCTGTCTTGTGTAGTTGGGCTTCCTGGCCCATTGCCACACAGCAGTTTGCCATCAGGTCTCCCCACTTCAGTCCTTTCAAGGCCACATGTTCTTTACCTAGTGTCTTAAGCCAGTCACACCGGAGAAGAGGCAGAACCTGTCAGACTACCAGCTTAGAGTCTAAGGCAAAGCTGCCATCCTTAGCCTCACACTCTGTCATTCTGAATTTCACTACTTACAATGTATTGTTGATACACTGCTTTCCTTTCTCCAATTATTTATTCACATTTTAAAAATTAAATATTTATCCAAAGTAACTCCAAAGTATATTTTTACTAAATCCAAATTTTCTACTTCATTCTCATCGAGCTTCCTAATAGCGACTATAAGACAGTTGTCTAAACTGACAGCAGATACAAAAGTAATCTTATTAGCAGTTCTGCATCAGGACTGAGTTAGCACTGGCTGCTGCAGCTGACTGACTGTGACTTGGGTACTCTTTCATCCTGGGAGTAACCCCAGGATCAGCTGGTCCTTTAAAGTGGATCTGTCTGTCTTTGGTTGAGATAACAAGACTGGGATCAAAAGTGGGAGAGTGTAATCTCATCCTGTCTCCATGCATTTTACCCAAGTCCCACGCAGCTCTGCTGACGGGTTGCCCTGCTCGTCTGGTGCGGCACCGTGCACTTTTCCCGCTTTGTGGACACTGCGTTTGTGTTTTATGGAGTGTAAAGTGCTTCCCTGTACACTGTATGAAGTGTAAAGAAACATTTTCTGTTTCTCCACTGTGAGGTGTAGGTAACATTTCTATTTCACACGTGAGAAAATAGATTTAGGGGAGTTTAATAGCTCTGGTAAGGAGACAACAAAAGGAAGCCAGAGATTTCTGGTCCAGTGTTCTTATTTATATATTTATTTGACTGCACCAGTTCTTAGCTGTGGCATGTGGGATTTTTATTGCAGCTTGTGGAATCTGGTTACCTGTCCTGTGTGCTGTGCTTAGTTGCTCAGTCATGTCCAACTCTTTGTGACCCCATGGACTGTAGCCCGACGGGCTCCTCTGTTCATGGGATTCTCCAGGCAAGAATACTACAGTGGGTTGGATGCCCTCCTCCAGGGTATCGTCCCTACCCAGGGATTGAACCCAGGTCTCCCTCATTGCAGGAGAATTCTTTACCATCTGAGCCACCAAGTTACCTGACCAGGGATCAAACCCGGATCCCCTGCATTAGGAGCGTTGAGTCTTAGCCACTGGACCACCAGGGAGGCCCCTGTCCAGTGTTCTTAATGTAACATGCTCATAAAGAATTTTTAGCAGCTTCTCATGCTGCAGTTCACACCAAGTAGGGCTGTAAACATCTATTCAAGTCCCTTTGATTTACAGCAGGTGTGAAAGAATCTTGTTCTAAATCTAGAAATGTGAAATTTAACATGTATGTTAATGTTACCTACATGATGCTCACAGAGTTAACATAAATGTCACCACATAAAAGAAGATATCATTTTTTCTTACCTGGAATGTGAACAAATTTGGCCTTCAAACAATTTTGTGTCACTTGTGGACTCTTCATTGCTGTCCTCAGATATGTCAAAACTCTATAGGATTCCATTGGCCATGATTAATTTAGAGTTCACAGTTATTCATTTGTAGAAGACCAGGTAATTGCTGTGTTCCCAACTCAACAGGCAGATATTCTGCAAGGGAATGGCTTGCAGTCCTAGAAATACTTTTAAAGTGTACTGAAGAGTACCTGTCATTTAATTAGAGTCGTTTGTAGCTGGTAAGTGAATTATTTATGCCACTGAAATTGATGGAGATTAGGAAGATTTGATTAGCTTGTTAAATGCTGCAAACATGTCCATGTTTGGATAATAATTTCTTGATTATTTGTGGGGCAGACTGTTCCGTAGATGGGTTCTTTCTGCCTGGGTACTGAGCTTCCCAGCCAGACTGTATTTTTCAGCCTCCCTTGCGGCAAGCTGCGGTCACGTGACTAAATTAGGGCCAATGGCTGTGAGCGGAGGTTGGATTCACTCTAAGCACAGATCATCTCTCAGTTGGAGACAAGCAGCGTTTTCACACTCTGACTCTTTTTTCCCTCTGCCCACCCGGAGGTGAGCTGTGGCCACTCTCACCTGTGCAGGTGAGGATGACACCCTCGAAGACAGCAGAGCAATCGTGCGGAAGAATCCAGGGTCTCTCAATGACATCATGGAGTGGAGCTGCCTTGCTGACCCAAGCTGGCTGGACTGTTACGTGAGATAAACTGAAGCCACTGTGTGGTAGAGCTTCTGTTACAGTTGCCTTGCTGATAATCTAACAGAGTAAAACCCCACAGTGATGCTAATGGGACCTGGCACAAGGCAACAGTGTGTGAGATGCAACAGACAGTTGCTGGGTTCCTCTCTTTCCTCTTGCCCTTGTTCTCAAACTGAGGTGGGCTAGACTGTTCTGTTATGCAGGATTGGGGGACAGTGAGGAGAAACATGATATGATCTTATGGGATTTGCTCAGATCAATGTGTCCAATATGTTATTTTAAAAAATTCTTTTAAAAGAGTGTGCGTGTGTTAGTCACTCATTCGTGTCCAACTCTTTGCAACCCCATGGGCTGTAGCCCACCAGGCTCCTCTGTCCATGGGATTCTCCAGGTAAGAATATTGGAGTGGGTTGCCATTCCCTTCCCCAGGATATCTTCCCAACCCAGGGATCCAACCCAATCTCCCCTGGAGCCACCAGGGAAGCCCTTTTAGAGTCAGTAGAGACTGAAAATGAATATTTTTTATTAACCTTTTTTGGCAACCTTACCACATGCCTGCAGATTCTTTGACCCTGCTCCCATGGAGAGGTAGGATCTGCCTCCCCTTCCTTTGCTGCTGGGCTGGCCTTCGATGACTTGCTCATAACCAATAAAATGCGGCGAGTGTGATGCTGCCAATTCCACGGATAATCACATAATGCAGTTCGACTCCCACATTGCTTTCTTGGCCCCTGACCACAGAAGAAGTCTGACCCCCACCTCCCCTGGAGGTCAGGCTGTACAAAAGCCCAGGTGATGTGGAGAGGTCACTTGGGTGCTCCGGTTGATGGTCCCAGCTGAGGTTCCACTCAGCGGCGAACACCAACTGCCAGCATCCAAGGTCAGCATCTTGCATATCACACCCAGTCAAACCTTCAAGGGACTGCAGCGTCCCTTGACATCTGACCATAACCTTATGACAGATCCCACCCCAAAACTGCCCAAATGAGATTTCCCCAAATTCCTGACTCATAGAGGCTGTGAGAATTTAAAAGACAGAAAATTGTTTTATACCATTGGGTTTACACAACAACAGTGATCAACACACTTGACTGTTGTACCGTCACATGTCTCGCCCAGTTGGCATTTTGGTTTCCACTTGTCAGCTTTGGGTGCAGTTTTTCTGTCAATATGGCTTTAAGAGCAAGGCCTTTACATACATTATTTTTATTACTTGATTCTTGCAATGTTCTTATCAAGTAGATGCAATTATTATTCCATTGTACGGCCCAGGAATCTCAGGCATGGCTGCCAGGGTCTTGCTGTTCTTCATCACTGTGCTTTTTATTAGCTGTGCTGCTTGAATCATGGAATTTCAGGCTTTGGTGACACTCTAAACAGAATCAGATCAATTTCCATCACCCACCTGTTCCCTCCCATCTGGGTTACATACAAGAACCCGGGTGCTCTGGGTAGTGACACGTGACTTCTCTGTGGTATACTCAGTAATTGACAGCATGGGAGAACCAGTATCTCCACACTGGGCTTGATACTCGCTACACGACTCAGCAAAATCAAACTTTTTTTCAACTCTTTCAAACAACCTTTTATTATAAACTATTTCCTGAGAAAACCTGATGCATTTCTTTGGAGGAAAAGAATGCTCATTTAGCATAGACCTACAAATATATTAAAAGCACTAAACTATGAAATGGCAATCCACTCCAGCACTTTTGCCTGGAAAATCCCATGGATGAAGTAGCCTGATAGGCTCTACAGTCCATGGGGTCATGAAGAGTTGGACACGACTGAGCGACTTCACTTCACTTCACACTAAAACATCAAGCCTGTTTGTTAAGGAAATCTATAATTTTGAATCTATAAAATAAAATCTATATTTTATTGAATAAGACCTCTAAATCCAAGGAGTTCATTATTATGTTAACTCCATGATATTTCATTATTAATGACCATATTTGATATTCCATCAGCAAATACCATCTCCACCTGGAGTAATGTGTCTCATATATGTTGCCCTGACCAAGAGCATCCATTTTCTAAACCCAGCATCTGCAAATGTGGAGAATAAGACTATAGAACTAGCAAGGAATTTTAGTGTTTGTGAAGAGATTTGCTTTCTTCTTAGGACTGGTGATGGGAATATGAAACTGACAGCAAATGGGAACTACTCTGACATTTATGCTTGAAGCATGAGTCCTCTTCCAAGACGTCTTTTTGATTTCTGATTCAGTGAAAGAAGTCTATGTGGATAATTTGGTAGTGTCTTCTTTTTATTGGTCTTGAAGCATGGGGGAGTTTTTCACAATATAAACATAAGAATATATAATATGTAAACATTCATAACAATGAAACAAAGCGTATTATGTGCCAGATAGTGATGTGTGTACTTTTAGAAGTGTTAGACCATCATCTCACAAATACGGGAGGTAGGTAATATCCCCAATTATCCAAGTGGGGAAACTGAGTCACTGACATCCCTTTGTTGTTATTTAGTTGCTAAGTTTGTCCAACTCTTTGCAACCTCATGAACTGTGGCACACCAGGTTTCCTTGTCATGTAAAAATTTAGCATCATGGTATTAAAATGTCTCCTCCTGGACCATGTCAAAATGCAGCAAATGTTTGCTAACAGGAAGGTAGCAGAAATACTAATTTTTTAAACTACCGATGTTTATTTCAGTAGATATTGCCTCTGCAGTGAGGTGGGAGGACTTGATATTTCTCCTTTTATTTTCCTTCCTCCCTCCCTCCCTCTTTCTTTCCTCTAATTTTACCCTTCAAAAGTGGACTTCAGTGTTTCTATTGGAGGGTAAACCACTGATACTTCATTGTCTTCATTACCTAGAATTCTTTCAGGAATAGCAGTTACAATCAGCATTTCGTTGAACCCAGGGCTTCTCCCCAGATCCGTATTAACTAGTGTATGACAGTAAACCTGGGCTCATGGAGGCCTATCTGGTTTTGTTACCATCGAAGGACATATTCAACACTCCAATTATGTGTTGTAGTGGATACTGTGGTATGCTGCCTAATTTCCCCTCCAGGACGGAGGCACTCCCCCAGACGCCGGGAAAGCTGGCCTCCGATATCTCACTGTTGAGCCTGTCTCTGGGAATAGCCCTTAGCAGAAGGAGGCTGCCTTGACCAAGGCCACATCTTCTCTGCATCCAGCAGCTGGTCCCCATGCCTAGATTAGGTCAACTTTGACAGCTTCTCCAACTCCAGAGCTCTCCAGGGACCGTCTGAGGCCTTCACTGCAACTGCATCATAGTTCAACTTCTCCCACTATGGATTCCTTTTTCTTCTATTTCCTTATAGGTAAAGATCCCCCAGGCACTCCCCAGTAAAAAAAAAAAAAAAAAGTCCTAAATGTAAATCTCCATCTCAGGGTGTGTTCAAGAAAGCATAACTAAAGCCAATGGTGGTAGGAAAGGTCCCAGGAACCTCTTACGTGAGATCTGGAGCTGGGTCACCAGCTTATTGTTGTTGTTCCGTCACTAAGTCATGTCCAACTCTGCCACCCTATGGCTGTGCACCCCAGGCTTCTCTGTCCTTCACTATCTCCTGGAGTTTGCTCGAATTCATGTCCATGAACTCAGTGATCCTATCTAACCATCTCATCCTCTGCCACTCCCCTCTCCTTTGCCTTCAATCGTTCCCAGCATCAGGGTCTTTTTAGTATCAGGTGATCAAAGTATTGGAGCTTCAGCTTCAGCAATAGTCTTTCCAATGAATATTCCTTTAGGATTGACTGGTTTGATCTCCTTGAAGTCCAAGTGACTCTCAAGAGTCTTCTCCAGCACCACAATTTGAAAGTGTCAATTCTTTGGTGCTCACCCTTCTTTATGGTCCAGTTCTCAACATGACTAGTGGAAAACCATGGGGCTTCCTAGGTGGCGCTGGTGGTAAAGAACCTGTCTGCCAGTGCAGGAGATGTAAGAAATGCAGATATGATCCCTGGATCAGGAAGATCCTATGGAGGAGGGCATGGCAACCTACTCCAGCATTCTTGCCTGGAGAATCCCATGGACAGAGGAAACTGGAGGGCTAAGTTCAGAGGATTTCAAAGAACTGGACACAACTGAAGCAACTTAGTATGCATGTTTGCACCTTTGTTGGCAAGCTGACCTCAGCCAATGAGAACACCATCTCTGGGGGTGGGTGGAGAACAGCTAGCCCCCAGGACCCTGTAGCCCTGCAATTGTTAAAACTTTCACTGTGGTGAGACAGCCAGGAGGGAATGCATAGAAGGGCACAGGATCTGGACATCTAAGAGGTTCAAGGCAAGTGGTAATCGTAGGTACAGTGGAATTCCATGGCTGTTGCTGAGTGTTGTAGAATGACTTAGAGGAAGCAGTGAAAGACTGGAGTGATTAATCACCAATCTAAGGCTAAGTGCGAGAGCCAAAAGGCTTTGGAGGTTTATAGAGAGACTCCCATCTCCTGCAGCCAGAGGCAGAAAAAAAATGCCAACATTCAACCTTGGACTTAATTAGAAGGCCAACAGAGCTCCAGAGAAGTTTGAATTTTTCAACCCCAGCAAGTCTGTATGCCAAGGTCAAGGCCCTAATTGAGAATAAATGAGATGCTGAGACTTGAGATGCAGACAGCTGTGTTCATGCACTATTAAAACTCTGGAATCTCCAAATGCCCTTGAACCCCCGGGCCTGCTCCTCCCCATGAAATGTTAGCTCTGCCCCCTTACTTGAAGATGAGGCAGCAGCTCCCAAGCCAAGATCCACCCCTACCTCCATCCCTGGACACTAGACAAGTAACCAGAATGGGGATCAGCAACTACACCCTATGGGTCAAGTCTAGCCTGTAGTCTGTTTTTTTGTACATAGAGTGTTATTGAAACACGGCTCTGCTCATTCCGTTACATCACGTCTGTGGCTGCTGTCATGCCAGAGTGAGAGACTCAAATCATTGCAACAGAGCCTAAAACAAGACTGGCTCTTTACAAAGAGAGTTTGCTGACCCCTGAGGAGGAGGAAATGGCAACCCACTCCAGTATTCTTGCCTAGAGAATCCCGTGGACAGAGGAGCCTGGTGGGCTGCTGTCCATGGGGTCACACAGAGTCAGACGCGACTGAAGTGAGTTGCAGCAGCGGCAGCAGAGCTCAAGTCATGTCATAATAAAACCCAGCAGGAGAAGTGCTGGTTCTGATAAGGGAGTAAAGGGAAAATACACTGAAGAAGATGAAGGTCTTAGCCAATAAATACTAGCAGAAGTGGAAGAGTACACATGGGACTGAGTTCGGAAGGGCCTGGATTAGGAGGATGGATAAGGGAGTGTTTCTCCACATGAAAGAACTCTTCTGACATATAGGGTTTATTAACACTCTCTTGGTTGGTTCTTGGAAGCCTAGGAAAGTAATGACCATGCTAAGTGGAGGATATATGTGAGCAGTGCCTTGGCTGATACTGGAGAAAGGGATCAAAATTCTCCAAGAAGCAGGCATGCCAGAGTGGATATGCTCTGTATGATTGGAAAATCTACCGATTCACTGTATTTTATAGGGGCACCCAGAGGATGCTCTGGTTACCAAGGCTGTAAGCAATGAGCCAGTAGAGCGACATCCTCTTCCCTGAGAGTCTCAGTGGGCTGACCTCTGCAGGCAGGGCTGATGCTATAGAAGATGATACAGAATTGGGCTCCCTGGAAACAATGAAGATGAGATCTCAGTTTGTCAGAGGTCAGGTCATTATTGTTCAGTTGCTTAGTTGTGTTGACTCTGCAACCCCATGGACTGCAGCACGCCATGTTTCCCTGTCCTTCACCCTCTCAGAGTTTGCTCAAACTCATGTCTGTTGAGTTGATGATGCCATCTAACCATCTTATCCTCTGTCGTCCCCTTCTTCTCCTGCCCTCAATCTTTTTTTCAGCATCAGGGTCTTTACCAATGAGTCAGCTCTTCACATCGAGTAGCCAAAATATTGGAGCTTCAGCTTCGGCATCAGTCCTTCCAATGAATATTCAGGGTTGATTTCCTTTAGGATTGACTGGTTGGATCTCCTTGCAGTCCAAGGGACTCTCAAGAGTCTTCTCCAGCACCACAGTTCAAAAACATCAGTTCTTTGACTCTCAGCTTTTTTTTTTGGTCCAACTCTTACATCCATACATGACTACTGGAAAAACCATAGCTTCTAGGGCTTTGAGGTCAGGTACTAAGCTTCAATATTGGAAGCAAAGAGGATGCAATTTAAATGAGTTAAGGGGCTCCTCACTCACAGAGAGCCATGAAATGACCAATAGAACCTGGTATTGTTAAGGGCAGGAAGAAGAGTGGCTAATTAAGAAAATGCTGACAATCCTCCCCCAGTAAAAAGTCATGGCCAACTTCCAGACCTGGTCGTTCAACTTCAAAGCTGGCGCCTGAAGGAAAGGCTGGTTTGAAAAAGGATCCTGCTATACCAAGGCAAGGGCATACAGTAATAAGTTTCCAATCTTTATCTAAAGGTTTGTGGGTAAACTTTTCCTTGGGTAACTATAGAGTGGCTTCCCAAAGATTTCAGAGACTCTTGGGCATGGCAGTTTCCATTGATATGCAGAGATTTTTGTGTTTCATCACGGCTCTTTACTCAAGTTGGGCTAGTTGGGAGGGGGTAGGTAGTAAGATATCCAGGCCCAGTCTTGTCCAGAGTGGGTTCTTTGGCTCCATGGGTCCACTTGGTGATCCCTGGTTCAGTCTCTGAATGTGTCAGTAAATGGACTTCCTTCATAGTTGCCAGCATCTCTTCATTGTCTCTCTGGTTTGTAGAGTGAGCTGCTGTAGAGGAGAAGGTCACATGGAGGAGGACCCTGAGATGTTCCCACTATGGTTGAGAGAGTAGCTTAAAAAAACTGTATCACAGATGGGGAGAATGGCAGCGAAATCTGCTCCCTTAATAGACTCCACACTGCCAGGGTAGTGGGCCCCATCAGGCCCCCATTTAATTTGCCACTCTGCCCCCTGTGAAACCAGGATCCTGGACTGCCCTGGTGGTGCAGTGGATAACCTGCTAGTGCAAGGGACATGGGTTTGGTCCCCGGTCCAGGAAGGTTCTGCATGCCAAGCCACGACTTCTCAGCCCGAGTGATGCAACTGCTGAAGCCCACGGACCTAGAAACAAGAGATGGCACCGATGAGAAACCTGCTCCCCACAACTAGAGAAAGCCAGTGCAAAAGAAAAATAAATAGAAAAGCAACAAAGACCCAGTGCAGCCAGAAAACAACAAAAATAATAAACAAGTAAAACCAGGATCCTGATCATTAAGAACAGACTTAGTGCATTACCATTCCATTGCTACATATCCAACCTGGCAGCACAGACTCCAACTCTGAGACCCCAAAGCTACGTCCTCCCCTGACCAACCAGTTACTTGTTAGCAACTTGATGGCATGGGATCCCTGTCAATCTGCCAGTGGCAATGACCAGAATTAATGTGTATTCCAGGAAACACCTTTGCCTTTCCTGCCTAAATGGACTCAGAACTGCCATCCATGAGTTTGTAGGTTATTTGATAAATTGGCATGGGATTATACACAATGTGACCCTGGACCAAGAATCCCATTTAGTAGCAACTGGAGTCTACCTACATAGAAACACACCATCCAGAAGCCGCCTGCCTATGAGCCTCTGGAAGACACAGCTGAGGTGACAGCCTGGAGATGATACCCCGGGAGGACTGGGTGGCATTAAATCAACGTCTGTTATATAGTGCTGTGCTCCCAATAGGTGGAATTGATTGGTCCGTAAAACAAGGATTGGAAGGAGGCTGGGCACATTTACCATTACTCTCAATGACCTGCTTGGGGAATTTGTGTTCCTCGTCATTGCACATTTAGTCTTTCGGGCCCTGGTGTTCAGGGAGAGGTTGCTCCTATCAGGGGACACAGTGAGAACTGCATTCAGCTTGAAGCTACAGCTGCTGCCTCGTTACAGCCACATCCACCCACGTGATTCACTAGGCTGTTCCTTGGGACTCCCTGGCCACAGTTTGAAGCTAAAAGAACAAGTAGAGCAGCTATGGCTTGACTTTGGTCATTTACCACCACAGCCATGTCCTCAGGGTCACCCCTTGAGGGCTCAGAGCCCTCAGAGATGAGAACTGGTTCACCCCACAGTTAAGCTACCCTGACTAGTGGGGATGCTCTAGAAAGGATAGCTGGGAGGGAGACAGTGGTACCAGCTGTAGTGGCAGGGGCTGGAGTTCATCCCAACAATCTCCCTTCTTCTTAACATTTCCCCCAGAAAAAGGGATCATCCAGAATCACATGGAGGGAAGATCCCTGGAGGAGGCCATGGAAACTCACACCAGTGTTCTTGCCTGGAGAATCCCATGGACAGAGGAGCCTGGTGGGCTGCAGTCCATGGGGTCACAAAGAGTTGGACATCAAGCAAGCAACTTAGCACGCATGCATTCCCACATGAGACAAAATCAGTGTATATAGGAATTGGATTTGGCGGGCTTGAGGAGTGAGCTGCAATAGACCTAGGGGGTCTCCCCTTCGGGAATGAAGCATTCATTGCTTAGGTAGTAGGAAGGGTTGACTGACTTCTGCAAAGGTACTCGCCAGTGAGTCCTGCTCAGGAACGGCCCTCGGCCAAAGGGCGATGCCTCAGTCAAGATTACAGCCAATTTCCAATGGCATTGGAGATGGGCTTCTGTAAGGACACAAAGGCCTGGCCCCCTTGCCTCTGTGAGGGTCTCTGAAGGGCCATGTCCACTTGCCGTCTCCCTCTGGTATCACTAAGGCTCCTTCTGCAACTGTATCCCAGCTCAGCTTCTCTCCACACCCCATCCTGCCTCCCTCAGCCCTCAAAGCGGGTATGTGAGAGCACTTCCCCCCAAAAGCCCCTGTGTGTGACCTTCTATCTCAGAAGCTGGTCCCCAGGAACCTAAGATCACACTCTGGTTTAGGCATCTTACAAATGCATTTTCCCAGTTGTTATAACTCTGGGGTTAGAATAGACCTGTGAGTAAGAGTGAATGATTTTCCCTTAAAATTGAAAATTAAAATATTCAGTAGTTTCATTCAGCAGAAAACCTTGTGCTGAACACAAAGGGCTCTGTTTCAATGGGAAGGCATCTTCACGTAGCATCTCATCTCTTAGTGAGCTTTTGGTGTTTTAATTATTTATTTTTTAATCAAGTTCTAATCTGTTGTTTGGATAGATGTTTCTGAAGTATTTTTTAATGTAGAAAGTTTTTTAAACAATTAGATCTCGGTCTGTCATTATATAGACTGTGTGGGCAGATGGTAAATGGAATTATTTTTAACCCCTGGATGCTATTAGCTTGCTTCAATGTCTCCCTGGAAGAGAAGGGTTATTAGAATTGTTCTTTTCGTCCCTCCACTCACAATTAATTTTGCTTCACTTTGGGATTTCCAGCATCAGATTTTGGGGAAAAAAAATCCAAACATCACCTTAACCTCCTTAAAGAGGATCACAGACAACTGATCTGCAAATTGATCTTCTCTTTCCACCTCCAAATTATTTCTTTGCAAAGAGAAAGACATGTTCACTGAGCATACTGTAGATCTTTCAATTCACTGAATTTTTTTTCTTGAACTGTTAGTTTTTTAAAATATAAATTTATTTATTTATTTGTTTTCAGCTGTGCTGGGCTTTCTCTTGTTGCAGCGAGCTGTGGCTACTGTCCAGTTGCAGTTACAGGTTTCTCATTGTGGTGGGGCATTGTTGCAGGGCAGGTCCAGGGTGCTTGGGATTCAGTAGTTGTGGCTCCTGGGTTCTAGAGTGTGGGCTCAGTAGTTGAGTACATGGGCTTAGTTGCCCTGTGACAGGGATTTTTTCCTGGACCAGGGATCAAATTTCAGTCCCCTGCATTGCTAGGTGAGTTCTTAACCCCTGGACAATCAGGCAAGTCCTAAACTGTTAGTTTTGATGGTTTTTCTGTTAAATGTGTGGTGGTATTAAGTCCCAAACAAACATATTGTAGGTGATCCTTTTTCTTTCAAATTTTCAATCATTAAATTAATCAGATATTTGCAGTGTTTCCAAATTTCAATTATATGTAAGAAATCAACACATAGATTATAGAGAGGTTTTATGAGAGCTTTGTTTTCCTTAGATTGTTTATTTCATTACTTTCTAGTCCTTGGCAAGTTTGGAATTTTATTTCTATAGGTCTTGATGTCCTCTTAAACATCATTTATTAGTGTTAAAGTTTTTTACTAGGGAATTTCCCAAACATGCACAAAGGTAGAAAGAATAGTGTAGTAGACCCCTGAGCGCCCATTGTTCAGTTTCAACAATGATCTACATTTTGCAAATTTTATTTATTTACCCATCTTTACCACCTCCTTCCTGCTCCCACCACACCTCCTCCTTCCTGCTCCCCCCCCCCCCCCCCCCCCCCCCCCCCCCTCCCCCCCCCCCCCCCCCCCCCCCACACACACATACACACACACACACACATACAATTTTTTCCTGGAATATTTGAAGAAATATCAGACACTACATCCTTTTCCACATAAAATATTTTATCTGCATTTAATTAATATGACTTCAAAAAGATAACACTGATATAAAAACATATGAGTGTTGAGTTGAGTGTTAGTTGCTCTGTTGTGTTTGACTCTTTGGGACCCCATGGACTGTAGCCCGCTAGGCTCCTCTGTCCATGGGATTCTCCAGGCAAGAATACTAGAGTGGGTAGCCATGCCTTCCTCCAGGGATCTTCCCAACCCAGGGATCAAACCCTGGTCTCCTGCATTGCAGGCAGATTCTTTACAGTCTAAGCTACCGCGGAAGCTCTAAAATATAACTACCTGAATATTATTATACCCCAAATAACAATAAGATATTACATATTCTAATACCCAGTCTATAGTCAAATGTCTCCAGTCATCTTAAATTTTTCTTTACAGTTGGTCTAAAGAATCAATGATGTTCATAAACTGCATGGTTGCCATATCTCTTAACTGTTTTAATCTATGTGGTCCTCCCTCCCCTCTCATACCATTGAATTTGTTGGAGAAATCAGATTACTCATCCTTTATAGAATTGTACCCATTTCTAGAAATGTATAGTTATTTTTATATGATGTTTCCAACTTGCTTCTCTGTTCTTTGTGTTTGCTGTAAACTGGTAGTTAGACCTGAGACTTGATTTAAGTTCAGATGTTTTTGGGGGCTATATTAATTCTTAGGTTGTATACTTTCTGTGGAATCATATCAAGAGTTTAGGAAATCTGGTTGCCCCATTTTCAGAAATGTCACCAATTCATCCAGATGGTGTCAGAATGTCCTGTGAGTTTCTTAAGAACATTTTACCTATAATTTTAGGATTCACTGATGACCATTGCTTAGATGCAGAGTTTCATTAAGGATTGAATGCAATTCTCTTGCCAGTTAGTTAGCCATAATTAGTCAGCAAATTAGCCATGATTCTCTGTGTTAGTTAGCCATAATTCTTCTGTAAAGAATAATTCATCCTCATCAGTTTCTTGGCTTCCTCGAAGCAGAGTTTGTATAGGAAACACAGGCCAATTCTTTATTCTTTCTATATATTTATCAATTTCCAGAGCAATGACTTAGTGCCCTTATGACAGCCAGTGGCAACTAGTAAGTTTAAGAAAAGTATCATGAATCACTTATATACATAATAGTTTAATTGAGTATGATTATTATTCTTTTAGTAGTCATAATGTTCCATTTTGCCTAATGGGCTCTCTTTCAACATTTTCTCTTTTGCATTATCTATTTAGTCTTTAATAGTTTCTTGCTTTTTTTGCACTTCAAGATGTCCCAAGTTCATCTTGTACATTTCACATTCCATATGGATTCTCAAAAGGTGATTTATGGGGTCAAAAGGAATAGTTATCTTTAAGGTTGTTTGAAATAGTAGAAGGTGGCTTTATAGGTGGTTAGAATATGAAAAGAATCCTAGCTCTATTGCTTACTAGCTCTGGGGACCTAGAAGAGGTTTTATCTCACAACACAAGGCTAATGTGAACTCATAAAGAAGAGGAAATTATAATAACATACAGAATTATTTTATTATAGTGTTAAGTGGAAAAAGCAGGCTTCACAATTTTATAAAAAAACACATGAAGAAAACATTGTGATCAAATATACTAACATGTCAATAGTGGTGTCTCTTGATGGCGGGACTACAAGTCATGTATTCTCTTGTTTATGCTTCTAATTCTACTGTTTCACATAACCTAGAATGGAAAGAAATAAGATAACTTCATTAAAAGAAAAATAAACCTATGCAATAAATCCTATAGCACCGATACAAATTCATTTGGGTTATGATTCGTTGCATACACTTTTTGTATCTCTCATGGTCAATTTAATCCCCTTGTTCTTTAATAGGATTCACTGCAAATTCTTTAATAAAGAAAAATACTGATGTACCTACCCTCTGCCATCTGCCTCATTTCTCTATACCCTGTTCTATTGATTTCAGTAGACCAGGTCAAAGCTGAGCGTGTCCTGCTTTCAAGGATAACCTCTGAGGGCCTCATGCTCTCTGCCTCCTTCTCCCAGGGGGTAGCCTGTAGGTTCTGGGGTGACAGCTGATGGCAGAGCAGTAAAAACAGGAAGTAAAATAAAATCTCCATTTGACACACTTATAAATCAGCTTTCCTATGGGACACAGTTGTTTGTGTTGGTGTGCAATGAAAATGGTCTTATTGATCAGAAAACTAAGCCAACTGTTCTTTATACACCTGAGAATTCAGATTGATTCAGAGTGACTTGTCAAGGATAATTCATCTGTAATCCTTTAAAACTATGGCAAATGATGAAACTTGTAGGGAAGATATCTGCAGAGGTTTCTGATCTAGGATTCAATCTGCTTTTCAGGAATGATGTTTTGCTCTTGGAGTCAAGGATCCTAATTTTTTCTTTTCAAATGGTTGATAAAGTTCTACAGCTTTGAGGTTTAAGGGAGGATGATAATATTAACATCTTTCTTTGTTATTTTTTCTATTTATATGTCTTATTTCCAAGGAGAATTCTTGATTTTTTGAGTCAGTGTAGGCTAAGCCTGACACTGGGGAAACCTGACACCATGGTCAGCTCAGTAGATTCTGAACCGTGACTTGCCTTGGACAGGTCTTCAGATGGCTGTATAAGAAGAAACATGTAAAATGAAGTGTCCTGGAAGTTGACAATAAATGGGGAAGGTTGTTTTTCCTCTATTCTTTTTCTTTGTGTTCCCCTCATCAATGAGCTGAGTTAGATGCTGATCTGTAGATGAGCCAAACCCAAGTATTTCATATCTGAGCTCGTCACTAAAAGCGTTGCTTCCTTGGGACGTTCCTAGCATCCCAGTGGTTAAGCTCCTGTGTTTCCACTGCACCAGGCGCAGTTCCATCCCTGGTAGGGGAACTGACATAATAAGATCTTGCGTGTTGACCCCACACACCACACGGTAAGGCCAAACAAAAAAGTTAAAAGTGTTGCTTCCTTCAACAACACATCTTTAGTGAGCTCCCGTTCCTGATGCAGGTTCTCTGCTGAGTGTTAGAAAAACACTGACGATGGAGATAGAGTGCCTGTTTACAGAGACCTCCCAGCCTGGCTGGCTGGACCTGGAAATAAGAGATTAGCATTGGCTACACGAGGTGTGATGTGTGATAGTACTCGGAACAGTGTATTACCCAAAGAAACAGAACCCACACACCCCTCCCCACCCCTCATTATTTTAAGGAATTAAAATAAGGCATGCAACTGTGGCAGGCTGGCGAGTCTGGCATCTTCAGAGAGGAGTTGGTGGTGCACTCTCAGTTTGAAGGCAGTCCTGAGACAGAACTCCCTCTTCCTTTTTAGGAGGAATATCAATCTTTTTTTTCTAAACTTGAGGCCTTCAGCTGATTGAATAAGGCCCACCGTCTCCCTCTTTCTTCTTTTTTAAGTATTTATTTGGCTATGTCAGGTCTTAGTTGTGTCACTCAGGTTTCTCTCTAGCTGTGGCACAAATAGCCCCATAGCATGTGGGATTTTAGTTCATTGACCAAGGCTAGAACCTGCGTCCCCTGCATTGGAAGGCAGATTCTTAATGACTGGACTACCGAAGAAGTCCCCACTGGGCTCATCTTATGTCACAAATTCAAGATGCAAAATTATACACAACAAAAATGAGTATCCCCCTCACTCCTGATCTCAAGCCACCCGAGTCCTTTCCCCAGACAGAGCAACTATTACCAAGTGTTGATTTCTTGTAGAGATATGCTATTCACTGATGAGCAAATGAGTATGGATATTTTAAAATGATATGCCAATGATAACTTCTTGCTTTTTTTCTAGCTTGCAAAATATCTTGGAGATTGTTCCACTTGAATTTAGTTAAAGCTGCCTTTGTTTTTTATAGCTACATACTATTCCATTGAACAAATATACCATAATTTATTTAGTAGGTCCCTCAACTAGGTTGTTTTCAGTCCCACACTACAACACACAGTATGGCCATAAATATCCTGGTACATACACCCTCTACCCCCATTCTTTAGGATAGATTCCTAGAAGTTTAATTGCTAGGTCTAAGGGGCCATGCATTTGAAATTCTGACATACTAGCAAATTGTCCTCCAGAGAGGCCCTGCCAGTTAACACACCCACAGCTGGTTCTTTTCAAACCCAACTTGCAGATGCCCAGACATAAATCACAGGCATTATTTTCAAGGGTGGTGATGGATTTTGACCCACTCTCTCCTTTCCCTCGTGCCCCTGGTCCATTCACTACCATTTGGGAATCCGCTGCCTACAGTGTAGCCTGAGGAAAGGAAACATAGTGAAGGGAACTGGTCTAGGAGGCAGCAACACCGGAGCTGCACATGGTGACTATTTGGCTTTGATCAGTTACAGCAATGTAGGTCTCCACCTGGTGACTTGCTGAGACCACTCAGCTCACAGATGTCAGTAGTAGGAGTTGAACTCTTAATCAAGTTCCTGTTCAACTCTTAAACTTATGGTTACCAAGGGGAAAAGGGGGAAGGGATGAATTGGGAGATTGGGATTGATCTATACACTACTATGTATAAAATTGGTTAACTAATGAGAGCCTAGTGTATAGCACAGGAAACTTGACTCAATGTTCTGTGATGACCTAAATGGAAGGAAATTAAAAGATGCTTACTCCTTGGAAGGAAAGTCATGACCAACCTAGACAGCATATTCAAAAGCAGAGACATTACTTGGCCAACAAAGGTCCATCTAGTCAAGGCTATGGTTTTTCCTGTGGTCATGTATGGATGTGAGAGTTGGACTGTGAAGAAAGCTGAGTGCTGAAGAATTGATGGTTTTGAACTGTAGTGTTGAAGACTCTTGAGAGTACCTTGGACTGCAAGGAAATCCAACCAGTCCATTCTAAAGGAAATCAGTTCTGGGTGTTCATTGGAAGGACTGATGTTGAAAATGAAACTCCAGTACTTTGGCCACCTCATGCGAAGAGTTGACTCATTGGAAAAAACTCTGATGCTGGGAGGGATTGGGGCGAGAGGAGAAGGGGATGACAGAGGATGAGATGGCTGGATGGCATCACTGACTCGATGGACATGAGTTTGAGTGAACTCCAGGAGTTGGTGATGGACAGGGAGGCCTGGTGTGCTGTGATTCATGGGGTTGCAAAGAGTCAAACACCACTGAGCGACTGAACTGAACTGAAATGAAGGGAAATCTAAAAAAGACTGGATATATGTATTTTGGGGCTTCCCCAGTGGCTCTGCAGTAAGAACCTGCCTCTAATGCAACAGACATGGGCAGGAGGCGTGGGTTCAATCCCTCCACTGGGACTATGCCCTGGAGAAGGAAATGGCCACTGACTCCCCGGGAATCCCATGGACAGAGGAGCCTGGTGGGCTACCACCCATGGGGTTGCAAAAGAGCTGGACACAGCTGGGTGACCAAAAAGTAGCATAACTGATCCACTTTGCAGCACAGTAGAAACTAACATGACATTGCAAAGCAACTATCTTCCAATAAAAATTAATTTGAAAATACACGGACTTTGACAAAAATAGATGAGGAAAAAAGAACAATTCAAAGAAGTCTTGCCTATTTAAACTAAAATCAAATTCCCTTAAAGACTGTTTAGTCTTTGTTTATATCAGCTCAAATTGTAGAGAGAATGAAAACACACTATTATGTTACAAGGAGAGATTCTCACACTGGAGACCACCAACATATGCTAGAAGATTTGTAAGTTTTCTCTGAGAATATAAATATTTTATATGTTTATTTCAAACACAATCTTTAAGGAAGAATATAAACATATAGTCTTAAATCCCCAAAATAGTTCTTGTTCAACTCATGACTTCTGGGCATCATAAATACTTGACCATGTCTAAATGAACTGATTTATCTGCATCATTTATGAGGTGCTAATTCATCAGTTCAGTTCAGTCGTTCAGTCGTGTCCGACTCTTTGCGACCCCATGAATCGCAGTACGCCAGGCCTCCCTGTCCATCACCAACTCCCGGAGTTCACTCAGACTCACGTCCATTGAGTTCGTGATGCCATCCAGCCATCTCATCCTCAGTCATCCCCTTCTCCTCCGGCCCCCAATCCCTCCCAGCATCAGGGTCTTTTCCAGTGAGTCAACTCTTCGCATAAGGTGGCCAAAGTACTGGAGCTTCAGTTTTAGCATCATTCCTTCCAAAGAAATCCCAGGGTTGATCTCCTTCAGAATGGTGCTAATTCATACTCATCCTGTAAAAGCTGGTTCATGTGTATTTGTGATGGTCCATATGTCTCATTTATGAACTAGTCCACACATGTTGTTTAGGATGGTACCTGGGACTTAGTAAGCACTCAACGAACACTAGCTATTATTGTCCTGGTTCCTTAGGAAGTGGTGTGAAATGTGTATGGTGGGGGGAAACTGGAGGAGGCTAGAGGAGGCTGAATGCTGCTGAGGATGGGACTGGAGCCCCAGAGAGGGCTAGGATGCCCTCCTGGTCCTCCCAGCCGTGTAATTCAGGCAACTCCAGCTTTGTAGCAGCATTTGAGTTGTGGGGGCCGAGGACCATTTTTCTTAATTGAGCGAGAGCTAATGAGAGCTGTATTTCTTTGAATCTGCCCATTGGATGAGAACAAACATTAATTACTGCAGGGCTGGAAAGGCCAGATACAATTTACCGAAGAGAGGACATCTTCTCCCATCAGTTATAAAGCGATGTGCAGGGGACCGGAGCGCTTTCCAACAGCGAAAGTCCATCACTGGCTGTGGCGTTAAATACAGAGCAAAGGCCCCATAAATGGTACCCCCGTGTGAAGCAATTTAACGTGGGCGGCCCCAGCAGCCATGCTCCAGCAGCCACCTCTGTGGGAGCTTTCAAGCCTCAGCAACTTGCAGGATGACTGAGGAATGATAATGCTCTGGCTTCCAGACACAAGGAAGCCTGCAATCGAGGAGCTGGTGTCTCCTAACTGAAGCAAGACCCTGATGGCATGGTCACCTGCATCCTCAGTGAGGGCGGGGCTGGCTCTCCCCCGGCCAGCTCCCTCTGCCCCAGGGGACCCTATGGTCCTGCTGGTGGCCGCAATTAGACAACTTCGATGCACCTGACAGGCAACCCTGGGCTCCCAGGAAAATAGTGATCCGGCTGCTGCTTCTCCTTCTTTTTAATCACAAATGCAATCTACCATTTCGTGTGTCACAGCTCCCATTTCACCAAAAGCCAGTCTCCCTGCTCCAGTTTGGGAGCCCAGAGGGTATTGCTCAGTCTTGGGGACTCAGCAAGGTTGGTGGTTATCCTGAGCACATCTCTGAAATGATGCAGTTGGCTCGGTTTATGGTAATAGCTGGGTTCCTCCATGCTATGCTAGTAATTTGAGCCATCGAGGACATTGCCTTGCCCTGGGAAGCACAGGATAGATACAGGGAAGGCGTGGAGGAGGGGTAAAGGAAGTGCTACTGGGTTTCTTATTCTCCTCTTTGTGACCATTCCCTTTAAGAACTGGAAACCTGAATGCCCTGGACCCCAGCATCCATCCAGGGCCTGTTGGACCCTAGGTGTGTCTGGTGTGTCCAAGTGAGCAGCACCTTCTGGCTCACTCCATCAGGCTGGACTGGGGGGTGGGGTGGGCGGGGAAGGAGGGCTCTGCCCTGTGGTCTGAATCTCATCGTGACCTCTTGCCTTTGCAGTAGCAACTTTCCCCTCCTCGTTCTAGTACAAAAGAAGTTCAGAAGCTCCCAGGTGTGTCAGCCTTGGGGGCTGCCTGCGTGAACCAGGTGTGCTTTGCTAGGCCCTGTGGACAACCTTAGATCATTTGGGGTGTCTTCTGCAGGCCAGGGCACAGCCTATGGGACCTTCTCGCCCATCTTACCAGCCAAAGCCCATGGGTCACATTTGAGTTTCATTTGTAAGTGTGTTGCCATGATCACCAAGATGACTCCCGAGTTGGGGGAGAGGAAGAGCCTTTACAAATACCCTCACCCCCTAGTTAGTTTCTGCTGGAGGCTGGCAGGCTGAGCCAATAGGTATTGGCTCCAGAGGCAGATCCCTTCCTGCAGGTCTCCACACACACTCCGATGGTAAGAATTTCTTCTTGGGATTAGGTAGTTTTAGGAACTCCTCATCAGGAGGAGCATTCACCTCTGTTAGGAGAGAATTGGAGGAGATTTTGGTCTTTCTGGGCTCCTGGCTGGGCCCAAGATCCTGGATTTTGACTCCCAGGAATTTTCTAGTTATGCTGAAGTTAGCAAGGATGGTGAACATGAATTATTTGCCACTTTTTGTGTGTGTATGAGGATGCCAATTATGATTTACATTTTTATTAAATAATCCTTTTTAAAAAAATTAGTTTATTCCTTTTAAAATTTTATTTTGATGTTTTCATTAATTTATTTGTTTATTTATTGGCCACACTGACTGGCATGCAGAATCTTAGTTCCTGACAAGGGATCGAACCTGTACCCCTTGCATTGCCAGCACAGAGTCTTAACCCTTGGACTCCCAGGGAAGTCCTACTATTAAGCAATCTTGACTATTATTCCCTTTGTTTATATCTTCCAATGATTTTAACCCCTCTTTCATCTTTGCCTTTTGACTTATCATTACTTTCCCTTATCCTTTTAAAAAATATTCTTATTGAGGTCAATTGATAAACAAAGAACTGCATGCATCTAACGTGGACAATCTGATGAGTTTGAACATCTTGGAACACCTGTGATTCCATCACCATGATGGAGACAATAGACTCAGCCAATACCTCCCAGAGTTTCCCTGTGTCTCTCCAACCCCACCAGCCAGTTGGTTTTATATGGTAAGAAAAAAGTCTTTATTATGTGGTTCCCTCTCTTTTTGCATTAAAATATTGTATTTACTGGCAGTCATTTGATTTGTACTTTTCCTCTGTCCATGGAATTTTTCAGGCAAACATACTGGAGTAGGTCGCCATTTCCTCCTCCCAGGGATTGAACCCGTGTCTCTTAAATCTCCTGCATTGGCAGGCAGATTCTTTATCATTAGTACCAGCTGGGAAGTCCTTGGACTTTTAGTATTGTTTAAAAAAGACTGAGGCATATTACAGATTTTAAGAGGTTTTTGGAACAAAAATCTATTTGAATTGGGCAACCTCAAACTGGAAGTGGTTAGGAATGCTCTGTTGACAGGATCAGGGGAGAGAATTATAAAGAAATGGCAGGAACAAAGTGGGAAAATGATTGGCTGGCTGTAGCCTAAAGCCTAGTTGGCTATTTGTGTTTGGTTGTCCTTAGATTTTGATTTCAAAACTTGAGGCCTTTACAGGTTTGGAATGCCATTGGCTTACGCAGGCTGCCGTGGTCTTGGTGCCAGCTCCGTCTAATGGCCTACTTGTCTAACTGATTTAAAGATATCAGTTGAATCCAATAAAAATAGACAATGATTAACCATCTATATTTATTTTAAAAATGAAAATACCTTTTATTTAAAAATAGAGTTCCACTGAAGACTAAACTGAGCATAATCTCTGCTTTAAGGAGGTAAGTCCAACAGTTTAGAAACCAATAATCTGGGGATAAACTCCTCCCCCACCCCCTACACACTCTCTGCCTCTCTTTCGGTTTTTTTTTCTTCTTTTTTTAAAATCTCTCTCTCATGAACACATACAGTAACTGATAGACTGATGTTAATGGATGATTGTTTTTTCCAGCTCAACTGGGGTTCTAGGGTAGAGATAGATATATGGTCTATGGGGGTCTCAATATATGGACTGGCTGCTGTCACTAGCAACATGCTCCTGGGAGATCCACTTGGTCGCTTAGGGCCCAAGTTTCCACGTCTTTAAAAAATACAAATGTGACTTCTTATTCTATAAGATCACTTCCTGTTCTTTCACTAGAAGACCTCCAATTTGAAATGGCCATTTATCCACAAGCCACAGAGGCAAGGGCTTATTTGCATACAAATGATAGATGCAAATAAAGGCCCTCACAGTCTGGATGGCCTGTGAGGACACCATCCTTCGGGAGGTGCCCAGATAGGACCAGCTCAGGCTGGAGACACGACTGAGCTGGAGCGGCAGGGCGATGTCAGTTATCGCGGGCTCCCGGTACAAGCGGTCTCAGAGTCTTCAGTGCTTAGCTTGGGGGAGGCCTTATCGCTCCAGCCCTGGAATTTGGAGCCATTATCTACCAGAGCAGAGGGAGTAAAAATAATGTCTGGGCCTGATGGACAGCGGCTAGCAGCCCTTCACACAATGACCTTGGTTGCTCACAGAAAGGCGTCTTGGAAGAAAGAAGCCAGGAGGCCAAGATAGAACGTTCAGGACCTCTGGGGGATCCCTCGGGGCACCTCAGGAACGTTCCTTCGACTCCCTGCGATTGAGTTTTAGTCTTCATTTTGTAAACAGTTATTATTTGACTTCTTTTCTCACTGTGCTGTTACAAGAATAAAATAGAATCCTATGGCAGTGGTGCTTTGGAAAATTAGAAATAGGATCCATACAA
Organism: Aepyceros melampus; assembly: GCA_006408695.1. Taxonomy (NCBI): domain Eukaryota; kingdom Metazoa; phylum Chordata; class Mammalia; order Artiodactyla; family Bovidae; genus Aepyceros; species Aepyceros melampus. The sequence goes on from SJXQ01005111.1 coordinate 190,911, forward strand.
ACCATCAGTTTCAGGCAACCCGTATCAGTGGGTATTATATGCACTATCCTGCGAATGGTAGTAACTGCCAACATTTGTAAAGAGTTTACTATGTGGCAGCATTGTTGTGGGTGTTTTAAATAAATCAATGTGCTTAATTCTTAAAACCTATGAGATAGGTGCCACCACTGTACCCGTTTAAGAGATTAGAACATGGAGGTAAAGGGATTTACCTAAGGTTACAGCTAGTATGTGCTTCAGCTGAGGCTCCACTCCCTCTAGAATCTGCCCTTTTAACCACCAGGTCATACTCCCCTCAATAAAAATTACAGTGATAAGGCAATTTAGAAACATCCTTTTATGCGATGTATCTTGTGTTTATTTGAGATAATATTATAATCTTGATATATATTTTAGTTAATATTATGTAAGTATATTCCCATATCTTTAAAAACTATTCCTAAACATAATTGAAGGGCACATATTGTTATATTGAAAGGAATTACTATAATCTACTTAACCCATGATTCAATATTTAGTTTTTTCCATTACAAGTAATCTTAAAATAAACATCTTTTCTATAATTTGTATCACTCCTCAAAAGTGAAATTTTTGTGTTTAGAAAGTGTTTATGTAATTTTATTAAAAAATTGTTTTATGCAAATTTTCAAATGAAAAAAGTGAAAGTTGCTCAGCCACGTCCAACTCCTTGTGACCCTATGGACTACACAGTCCATGGAATTCTCCAAGCCTTGCAACCCTGGGGAATTCTCCAGGCCAGAATACTGCAGTGGGTAGCCATTCCCTTATCCAGGGGCTCTTCCCAACCCAGGGATCGAACCCAGGTCTCTCGAATTGCAGGAGGATTCTTTATCAGCTGAGTCACCAGGAAAGCCCAGGGAAGCAAATTTTCAAGTATATCAAAAAGTAGGAAGAATTATCTAATGAACCCTGGCTTCCCATCACCAGCTTCAACAGTCATCCACACCCAGAAAATCTTGTTTCATCTATTCCCTCCCCATTCCAAGCTCTTGTGAAGCAAGTCCCAGATTTATTTCATATGAAGATATTTCAGGATGCATTTGTAGAGGACAAGGCGTCCTTAAAAAATACCTGCAATATTGTTGTCACATCTAAAAATTTTAATAATAATTCTTTAGTATTATCAGATATCCTGTCAATTCACATTTTCCTGGTTATTTTATATATTTCAATCAGTATCCAAATTAGTTCCACTTATCAATTCAGTTCAGTTCAGTAGCTCAGTTGTGTCTGACTCTTTGCGACCCCATGGATTGCAGCACACCAGGCTTCCCTGTCTATAACTAACTCCCGGAGCCTGCTCAAACTCATGTCCATCGAGTCGGTGATGCCATCCAACCATCTATCTCATCCTCATTCCCTTCTCCTCCTGCCTTTAGTCTTTCCCAACATCAGGGTCTTTTCCAGTGAGCCAGTTCTTTGCATCAGGTGGCCAAAGTATTGGAACTTCACCTTCAGCATCAGTCCTTCAGGACTGATTTCCTTTAGGATGGACTGGTTTGATCTCCTTGCAGTCCAAGGGATTCTCAAGAGTCTTCGACAATACCACAGTTTAAAAGCATCAATTCTTTGGCCTTCAGCTTTCTTTGTGGTCCAACTCTCACATCCATACATGACTACTGGAAAAACCATAGCTTTGACTAGATGGACCTTTGTCAGCAAAGTAATGTCTCTGCTTTTTAATACGCTGTCTAGGGTGGTCATAGCTTTTCTTTGATTAGGTAATACTTTGAAAATTTTATTATTGAAATACAGTTGATTTATAATGTTGTATTAGTTTCAGGTAGATAGCAAAGTGAATCTGTTTTACATATATACCTAGAGGGACCATCCAAGATTCAGGCAGGAAATTCTTCCATCCTTCTCTTCATCTAGTCCTGAGCCCCTGGAACAACCGGTGTTGGCTGTTTACCCAACAGCAAACCTATCCCTGTCTCTGTCCCACGGCTTCTTATTTCCTGCCAGATCCATCTTCCCACCGTGATATACACAAGCCAGATATGTTCCTAAATTGTCTTGATGATTCTCTTGAGCCAGTCCTAGCTGCAGGCAACTAAAAGGAAAAAATGCTGTATGTGTATGTGAGGGATGTTAAGAAAAGTTGATTTCCTAATAAAAAGAGAGAATCCTTTGGACAGCAAGGAGATCAAACCAGTCAATCCTAAAGGAGATCAACCCTGAGTATTCATTGGAAGGGCTGGTGCTGAAGGTGAAACTCCTATACTTTGGCCATCTGATGTGAAGAGCTGACTTGTAGGAAAAGACCCAGATGCTGGGAAAGATTGAAGGGACCAGAAGAAGGAGGCAGAAGAGGATGAAATGGTTAGATAGCTTCATTGACTCAACCAGCATGAATTTGAGGAAACTCTGGGAGATAGTGAATGACAGGGGAGCCTGGTGTGCTGCAATCAATGGGGTGGCAAGGAGTCAGACAGGACTTAGTGATTGGACAACAATAAAAGACATTCATAAGAGGAAGCACCAATATTTTTCACTGGATGTGGTTATAACTGTGGGTGATGCCTGGCTCTGCAGCAGTCCTCTTGCAGTTCCAAGAAGGGACATTCCAATACTGGGAAGTGCAGATTGGAAGGATAGAAAGAGCCTGAGATGCTATCTCTGAACTGTCACACCAGTCTGGGAATTACCCTTCCTCTGAGCTTCTTGCTTAATGAGATAGATGTCTATTGTTCAAACTACTTTCGAGTGCTTAGGTAGGAACCTGCATCTGAAAATATCCTGGTATAGTCTCTTTGTTCCAACTTCCACTGCACACTAGGGCTCCTTGCTTCTATGCCCAAGGCAGCTCCCTCATCAGAAACACAGACATAGTTCATAGTCCAGGATCAGTCCTTTGCCACCGGGCTTAGGACTACACAGACATGTGGGCACGCACGCGCACGCGCACACACACACACACACACACACACACAATGCCTTCATTCTCTTCCTTTCAGTTCAGTGTGTGTGTTTGTGATGTATTTAAGTGCCCAGGGAGTATCGATGAAGCCCAGAATCCACAGATGTGAAGTGACAGAGGTGACGAGTGGCTCGAGGCAGGCGGGTCTGGATAATGAGTGAGATGTCTCACAGACGTGGGGGAGGCGTGTCCTCTTTAATCATGCCTTTCCTGAGGCTCTTGCCAAGGAGACATTTGTATTCTGCTGACTCAGCACTAGCCGGAAAATCCAAGACAGGCTGGATTTGCTTTGAAAGGGCTAAAGATGCCTGAGGAGTGGGCTCCTAATAAGGGATGCAAGGCATTTCTATTGAGGTCAGGAAAGGGAAACTGCCCCTCTAGGTTCACATGACTAACTGGAAGGATTCTTGATGCCCCGCAGAGGCCAGGAGCCTTGGGAGGAAATAGCCGTGCAGGCTTAAAGTAAAAGCTAAAGCATGTGACCACTACACATAGTCAGATTTGTATTCCAAATGTTAGGCAATCAGGTGTCTAAGTTCCAGGAGAAAGAATAAGTAAGCGGTTACAGTCAACTTGGCTTATGGAAAAGCCGGGCTTGGATGCAGAGGACTGGATAGTCTCGGAAAGGCTTCTTGGAAAGGGCAGGGCACAGACGTGAGGTAGTGAAATGGGAGGAAAAGAACTCAGTTAACTCCGAGGGGAGGAAAACCACCATGGAAGCTTCTAGAACGTTATAGGTCACCAAAAGCTATGGCCACAGAAAGCAGGCATTTAACACAATGCTCCTCACTAGGAAATAGACCTTGGATGCAGCCCAAGCCTGATGATGCATCAGAGTTATTAGATGGTGAGCTTCTGTAAGAAATGCATGTCCCACCTATTGCAGGAGGTCACCAAGAGGACAAGACCACTGGTCAACCCTCCAGCTGGACTTGGGCTATCGGAGGCTCTTCATCACCCCTTCCTGTCCTTGGAACATACATTCTGCCCACTTGGCAAGATGTTGTGTAATGCGGTGTCTCTTCTGCTTTCTTTGTACAGAAGCGCCTCTCCTACTCAGTCCCTCGGGACGCAGAGGAAGTAGAGTGGACTGTGTTGCCTTCTAGAAGAAGTTCTGAGTCATTTGTTGGGTACCTACCAGCTTCTTCTAGTGTTAAAGAAGGGGTCTCCAACCTCCAGGATCTATTGCCTGATGATCTGAGGTGGAGCTGATCTAATAATAATAGAAATAAAGTGTACAATAAATGGAACGCACTTGAGTCATCCCGAAACCATCCCCCTGCCCACGGTTCACAGAAATTGTCTTCCATGAAAACTGTCTCTGGTGCCAAAGAGGCTGGGTACTGCTGGTATAAATAATACTTCTTCAGCAACCAAAGATATAAATCATCCACTTGTCTGAAACAAACCAACCCATAGCTAATTAGTTTTTATGATACTTTTTGCATCCCCTGAAATGCTGTACAAAGAACCATGGAAACACTTACAGTTCTAAAAGAGTCAAAGACAGCATATTAATACACTTACAAGAGCCATTGTGCCTTTTGAAGCATCTGCCTTTCTAACCATGGGTCACCGGGGATCAAGGACAACTGGGCTCAGGGACCTTTCAAAGGAAGGAGGGAAATGCCATTTGTTATGGATAGTTCACAGGGCACCTGAGAATCCTCTGCCATCCAGTTAGAGCAAAGGAAAATAAATGCTGGTCTTTTTTCTAGAGTTTACCAGCAACAATAAGGTCTATGTTCTTCAGGATTCTGCAGTACACATTTTGAGCAGCAATGCATTAGGCCTTAAATTAAAATAGTAATTAAAATATTATGCAAAACAATCCCTTATTTATAACATACTAAATTTATGGTAAAGCAGTTTGCTTTCCTCCATGGCTGAATGTAATGAGTTTCTTTCAAAAGAACTATAAAAGCCCGGTCAGAGAAAGGGGACAGTGTTGTTTTTAAATAAGCAATGTAGCTGTCAGCAGATGGTATGAAGATTGATGACTAATGCATTTTTAATGCAGATAATTTATTAGATAATAGAGGTTTTCCCCTTCTAAATTTCCAGTAGGAGGAAATCATTGAGTTTTTCCATTTTAAATTAAAGGCTTTCTACAGCTGGTTTTTCACGAAGCCTTGCAATGGATGATCCAGTTCAATTATGCAACAGGCACACTTAGGTGAAGCCCACTGCTGTAGCTTCCCCATCATCCATTTACCTTTTATCTCAGCTTGACTCCCCACACCCACCCCGACAGCACAAACCAAATACAAGCCATACCCTAACCAACACCCCTAGTAGAGGGCTGTTAGTATACAGTAAGTGCTCCAGGCATGTTTGTTGGATGAAGGAAGGCATATGCTCTTGTTTTTATTGGAAACACTAATTCATAGATTCCTTCTGCTGAAGACACATGTCCTCGCTCATTTCTAAGTGATGACTTGCCATAATTCCCACTGCTTCCTATCCCTCCGTTCTGCCTCCAGAGGTCAGGAAGCAGACAGAGGCTGAGCCAACTGTGGACTCAGGTCTCTGTGTTCACAGACATGGCTAACTCCTTTGCCTACTAGGGTTAAGAATAATGAACCCAATCATGTCCCTGTTTTCTTTGCTGAATGAAGTTGAAACTGTTTTATACCACCAGTGCCAAGTGGTCAGGCTTCACTGAGACAGCTGATGGAAAATTTCCCAATCAAGGTGGCCAAAAACTCAAGATGAATAAGGTGACGCTCCACAGCAATTCTTCATAACAATGTTAAAGAAACCGCCTACCGGAGCCCTCTTACACTGTTGGTGGGAATGCAAACTAGTCCAGCCACAATGGAGAACAGTGTGGAGATTCCATAAAAAACTGGAAATAGAACTGCCATACTACACAGCAATCCCATTGTTGGGCATACACACCAAGGAAACCAGAATGGAAAGAGACACGTGTACCCCAATGTTCATCGCAGCACTGTTTACACTAGCCAGGACATGGAAGCAACCTAGATGTCCATCAGCAGATGAATGGATAAGAAAACTGTGGTACATATACACAATGGAGTATTACTCAGCCATTAAAAAGAATACATTTGAATCCATTCTAATGAGGTGGATGAAACTGGAGCCTATTATAGAGTGAAGTAAGTCAGAGAGAAAAACACCAATACAGTATATTAACACATATATATATGGAATTTAGAAAGATGGTAACGATGACCTATATGTGAGAGCAAAAGAGACACAGATATAAAGAACAGATTTTTGGACTCTGTGAGAGAAGGTGAGGGTGGGATGATTTGACAGAATAGCATTGAAACATGTATATTACCATCTGTGAAACAGATCACCAGTCCAAGTTCGATGCATGAAACAGGGTGCTCCGGGCTGGTGCACTGGGACAACCCTGAGGGATGGGATGGAAGGGAGGTGGGAGGGGGTTCAGGATAGGGGACACAATGTACATCCAGGGCTGATTCATGTCAGTGTCTGGCAAAAACCACTACAATGTTGTAATTAGCCTCCAATTAAACTAAATAAGTTAATTAAAAAAAAAGAAAGCACCTACCAGTGTGGGAGACTCAGGTTCAATCCCTGGATCAGGAAGATCCGCTTGAGTAGGAAATGGCAGCCCGCTCCAGTATTCTTGCCTGGTAAATACCATGGACAGGGGAGTCTTGTGGGCTGCAGTCCAGGGGGTTGCAAAAGAGTCAGACACGACTGAGCGACTAGACAACAAGACAACAAAGAAAAATAAGTTTGAGTAGAAATGTCTCTGGGGGAGATGGGGGCACAAAGACCAAAAGAGCTTATGGGAAAAAAAAAATCTTTTCCTTGAAATCTTATTTTATGAGACTCATTTTAAAAGTGCATGCAAGTCCTCATTGTAAACTATATGTACCTGTTTGTTATAATAAAATCAAACAGGGTAAACAAAGCAGAAATTTCCTACCCATCTCTGGTCATTACTGAATTGAGTATTATTTCCTGAAAGATAACCTGAGTTTCAACTGACATGAGGCCACATTTTCAACTACAGTTTGTGAAACCCTGGGTTAGTGTCTCTTACTGAGAGGTTAAGCCTCTTGGGTCACTTGCTGGTCAATTTTCTGTGTTAAACTTGGTGAGTGTCCAGATTTTTGTCAAGCATTATTTTAGATGTTTATGTGAACTTATTTTTTTAAAAAAGGTGATGATTTTAGCCAATAAACTTTCAGTAAAACCAACTAACACCCTGGCCCCCACCATAAAGTGGATGAACGGGCCTCCTCCAATTAGCTGAAGTCCTTTTCTCTAGGGGAAGAGGTAATTCTGCTTTCATTCTCAAATTGCAACTCTTCCCTGGGTCACCAGCCCGCCCCTCCACCCTGCAGACTTTGAACTTGCCAGTGTCCACATTTAGGAAAGCCAGTTCCTTAAAATAAAATGTCTCTTCCTCTATATATGTCTATATCTTATTTTCTTCTTGCTTCTCTGGAGAACCTGATTCATACAGGTTGTGACAATCACATGGTGGATGAAAAAGGTAACTGATTTATTGATCATCAACCAAGGAAACAGGCATCAAATTTTTTTTCAGAGAAGAATGATGACTGACTATGGGCATCAGGTCCCATCACTTCATGGCAAATAGATAGGGGAAAAAATGGAAATAGTGACAAACTTTTCTTGGGCTCTAAGATCACTGTGGATGGTGACTGCAGTCATGAAATTAAAAGATGCTTGCTCCTTGGAAGAAAAACTATGACAAACCTAGACAGCATATTAAAAAGCAGAGACATCACTTTTCTGACAAAGGTCCATCCAGTCAAAGCTATGGTTTTTTTTTACAGGAGTCATGTATGGATATGAGAGTTGAACCATAAAGAAGGCTGAGCACTGAAAAATTGATGCTTTTGAATTGTGGTATTGGAGAAGAGTCTTGAGAGTCCCTTGGACTGCAAGGAAATCAAACCAGTCAACCCTAAAGGAGGAGAAGGCAATGACACCCTACTCCAGTACTCTTGCCTGGGAAATCCCATGGACGGAGGAGCCTGGTGGGCTTCCGTCTATGGGGTCACACAGAGTTAGACACGACTGACGCAACTTAGCAGCAGCAGCAACCCTAAAGGAAATCAACCCTGAATATTCACTGGAAGGGCATATGCTGAAGTTGAAGCTCCAATACTCTGGCCACCTGAATGGAAGAACCAACTCATTAGAAAAGATGCTGATGCTGGGAAAGAATGAAGGCAAGAGGAGAAGGGGGTGACAGAGGATGAACTGTAGGATGGCATCACTGACTCAACGGACATGAGTTTGAGCAAACTCTGGGAGATAGTGAAGGTAAGAGAAGCCTGGCGTGCCGCAGTCCATGTGGTTGCAAAGAGTTGGACATGGCTGAGAGACTAAATAGCAACAGTAGTCTCTACTTATTCTGGAATTTTCAACACATGTATGTGAGTTAAGTCACAGAAGCCTCATCACCTGCACCCTGATGAACTGCTTGTCAAGTTTTCCAACCACTTTTTCCCTGCGGCAGTTTCATTATCGGTGACCCAACTCAGCTTTGCCCTTGATTAGATGTTTGAGAGAAGTCATGCTAGATGATTCACTAAGAAAACTGATGAATGAATAATGAATCCCTTTAATGGATTCAATTTTTTGTAAAGATGCCCTTTGTTTTCACTTCAAGAGGAAAAAGCTATTGATTCAACCCTGAGTTCCTAAATTCTGATCTACACCTCCCAGTGGGACAAGCATCCCAGTATGCATGGGACTGGGATTTCTTGGGATCTAGGACTTCTAATGATAAAACCTGAAAAATCCCATGCAAACTGAAATTATTACCAATTTACTCACTTAGTAACTATGCTCTAAAAAGCTTAGTTTGAAACAATGAGTCTTCAAGTCAATAATATTTTTCCCTTTTTGGCCACCTCATGGTATCACTGAATCAATGGACATGAGTTTAAGCAAATTTTGGAGACAATGAAGGACAGGGAAGCCTGGCATGCTGCAATCCACGGGGTCGCAAACAGTCAGATACGACTGAGCAACTTAAAAACAATTGAACGTGGTAAGAAACTGGCGAGGCAGGCAGTCGACTGGTTTGATGGAAGATGCAGCTGCTGCTGGCTTTCAGGATGAACCGTGGTCGCCAAAATTTTGACTACTTTGATTAGACTCTCATATCCCCTCTTTTTTTTTTTAGTTGACACAGCATGAATAGTGACTTATTTGTTTCTGTTACTGTATAAGAAATGAAAAGGACTAATTTTTTATTAAGTGACATAAGCATGAACTCGACATACTCTGAGAAATCAGACTTGCCTGATCCTGCTTCTGGGTGGAACAGCATCAGCCCTGGGTTCCAGGCTCATTTGTATAATTTATTCCCCTCCAGGATGGTTCCCCAAACAGTAGTCATCTCACTCAGTTCAGTTCAGTCGCTCAGTTGTGTCCAACTCTTTGCGACCCCATGGACTACAGCACACCAGGCTTCCCTGTCCATCACCAAGGGTGAGAATGAAAGGAAGAGGTAGGAATAAAGGAGAAGTGAGGAATATAGGAGAAGTAGGGGTCTTAAATGACACCAAGGCTATACAATGACATGAATTATAGGATATGGGAGAGGATTCAGAGGCAATTCAGGATATACATAGAGAGGATGTCAAACACTAGGAAATGTTGTTTGTTCAGCTGAATCTTAATCTCATTCAGTTACCTGCTAATTAGAAGGAATCAAATTACACAACCACTCTCAGCCCATTATAATTTTTTCTGCCAGCTTCACAAAAAACGTATTGTACTATTTTTTTTCAATATATATATATATTTTTGGCTGTGTTCGGTCTTAATTTGGTCAGGTAAGATCTTCCGTTGCAGTGCACGGACTCTCTAGCTGTGATGGTTGGGCTCAGTAGTTGTGGCATTCAGATTTAGTTGCTCTAGGCACGTGGGATCTTAATTCCCTGACAAAGGATAGAACCCTTGCCCGCTGTGTTGCAAGGCAGAGTCTTAATTCTTGGATCATCAGGGAAGTCCCCCCAGTTGTACTTTTCAACATGGAAAAATGGAATTTTTTACAACTTCATGTGCATATGGGATGATCATAACTTTTAAGGGTAAGTGTTTCAAAGGCTTCCCTTAAATAATTGGTGAAATAAGTGTCCCTGGAGAGGTGCGATAGACTTAAGGAGGTCAGGGAAGCATTCGAGTCAGTCTTCAAGGCCAGTGGCCTTTCCTATCTGTTCTGTTATCCTCAGGGTGAGGGCTGGGAGAAAGCAAAATACCCTGTGAACTAGGGTTCAAAAATGGCATTACTTAGGCTTTATCAATTAAAGGGCTAAAGGCTAGAGAGACAATAGAGCATTAACAATTCTGTCTGTTAAGTCCCCGTAAACGTAACAAAGATTTCAAATAGTCACCATTGTAACCAGGGGAATTGATTGTGTGGACTGTAGACCTCATGGTTCTTGTTTACGTTTGTTTAGATGCCCCTCAGCTCATTGCCTGGTGCCCTGTACAAGGAGTGCATCAATAATAGTGGTTGACATACTGCCAGCACCTTTCATCTGTATAAACTACTGAAAAGAAATGTGATCTGTTGCCACAGCTCCCTTGTGTGTGCTGTATGTTCCGAGAGACAGAGGCCTCTATGGTTTCCAACAGTCTGGAAATGCACTGAAACAGCCACAAAAGTTATCTCACTGCTCAGATTTTCTTCTACAAAAATAAAACCATAGTGAAGGTTCATTTAATTAGGAAAATGTGAAGAAGGAAGATTTCGCTGGTGGAGACAGTGAATACAGTGATCTAGATGAGATAATGGAGGAGAAAAATAGAGCCATGGAAGGTCCTTTAGAGGCAGAAGTTTATTTCCACCGACAAGACTAGATGGGGAAGCCAGTAGAATTGAGGAATAAAGGAGAAGTAGGAGTCTTACATGACACCAAGGTTTTACACAATGATATTAATTATAAGATATGAGAGAGAATTCAGAGGCAATTCAGGATATACATAGAGAGGCCTTCAAATACTAGGAAATGTTCTGTTTGTTCAACTGAATCTTAGTTAATTTTTTCTTATTGGGTGTAGAGTTGTTTTACAATTTGGTGCAAGTTTCTGCTGCACAATGAAGTGAGCCAGCGCTATGGATGCACACATCCCTTCCCTCTTGGAATGCCTTCCAACACCCCATCCAGGGCCTCACGGAGCGCCGAGCTCCCTGTGTTATGCAGCAGGTTCCCACTAGCTAGCTGTGTTACAGGTGGCTGCATGTAGCAGCCCTCTTGCACTGCTGGTGGGAATGTAAACCAGTGCAGCCACTGTGGAGAGCAGTGCGGAGCTCCTTAAAAAGCTAAAAAGGGAACTACCATACGATCCTGCAATCCCACTCCTGGGCATATACCCTGAGAAAACCATAATTAATTTTTATTACAGTGTATGCATGCCTGCCTGCTTGAGTAATTCCCTTTTTAGTTTTTAAGGAAACTCCATGCTGTTCTCCACAGTGGCTGTACCAGTTTACATTCCTACCAACAGCACAAAAGGATTGATATACCATGTGTAAAATAGCTCCAATACTTTGGCCATCTGATGCGAAGAACTGACTCATTGGAAAAGACTCTGATGCTGGGAAAGATTAAAGGCAGGAGGAGAAGGGGATGGAAGAGGATGAGATGATTGGATGGCATCACCGACTCAATGGACATGAATTTGAGAAGGCTCTGGGAGTTGGTGATGGATAGGCAGGCTGGGTGTGCGGCAGTCCATGGGGTCTCAAAAAGTTGGATGTGACTGAGCCACTGAACTGACTGGTGCATGCCTGCTAAGTTGCTTCAGTTGTCTCCGAGTCGTTTCGACTGATGCTATGGACTGTAGCCCACCAGACTCCTCTGTCCAAGGGAGTCTCCAGGCAAGAATACTGGAGTGGGTTTCCATGCCTTCCTCCAGGGGATCTTCCTGACCCAGGGATGCAACTCGAGTCTCCTGCATTGCAGGCAAATTCTTTACAGCTGAGCCACTGGGGAAACCCTTTTATTATAGTATTATTCTTTTTTAATAATAGACATAATATTAGTACAAATTATAGTATTTATTGACTTTCCCTGGGGTTCAGATGGTAAAGAATCTGTCTGCAATGTGGAAGACCTGGGTTCGATCCCTGGTCAGAAAGATCCCCTGAAGAAGGGCTTGGCAACCCACTCCAGTGTTCTTGCCTGGAGAATCCCCACAGACAAAGGAGCCTGGTGGGCTACAGTCCTTGGGGTCGAAAGAGCTGGACATGACTAAGTACACAGCTCATAGTATTTATTGGACTTCGCAGGTGGCATAGTAGTAAAGAATCCACCTGGCCAGTGCAGGAGACCAGGAGATGTGGGTTCGATCCCTGGGTCAGGAAGATCCCCTGGAGGAGGGCTTGGTAACCCACTCCAGTATTCTTGCCCGGGAAATGCTATGGACGGAGGACCCTGGTGGGCTACAGGCCATGGGGTTGCAAAGAGTTGGACATGACTTAGCAATGAAACAACGATAGTATTTATTTGATGTGATGTTTTGTAATTATAAAATATTTTAAGATTATCTATTGAAATGCCCACTCAAAAATCAATTAATTAATTAATTCACAATACACTCTGAACATGTTATGTGAGGGGCACTGGGCTTAGTATATGGAATGTGGTCATTATCTTCAAGGAGCTCAAACCCAGAAACAGAATTTTGCCACTGGAATTCTGGGGTCTACTTGGTAAGATGGGACTTCTTGGATGTGATTGGATCCACATGTGTGAATGTTGCGTAGTTTCTGGAGTTGGACTTTCACTTTTTTGTTGATGTTGTTATCTGGTTGTGCCAGGTCTTAGCTGTGGCAAGCAGGATCTTTGATCTTCGCTATGGCGTGCTTTAGTTTTGGCATGTGAACTTAGCTGAGCCATGTGGGATCTAGTTCCCTGACCAGGTATGGAATCTGGGCCCCCTCCTCTGGGGCCACAGAGTCTTAGCCACCCAACCACCAGAGATGTCTCCCAGAGTTGAACTTTGGCACAGGTCAGACCTTTCCTTTATTCACCGTGATCACATAGTACCTAGCACTCCCTGGCACACAGCAGTGCTTAATGATATTTGTTGAAGTGGAAAAGGCAGGTGGGAGGGTGGCATAACCAGTGGAAATTACAGAAATACCTAGGCAGCCATGAGACGTCCTCGTTGCCAGAGTTCCCTGCAGTGGCCAGCTTTTCTCTGTCCTTGAGGACTTTTCTTTGCGTTTTTTGGCCTCCCTAGTGGTACCAATGAAAGCATTTTTGTTCCCACATTGGTCTCCGGGAAAACCAGGCCAAGCGCTTGAAGGTAGCCTCCCCTGAGAAAACTGCACCTCTTCTCCTCTTGGCCTTTCTTTCCAAAATCCTCTGTTACCCTCCATATTCCAATGCACTTAAATTTGTTTTCTTAGAATATTGTAACAAATTTCTAAATTCATCAGAAATTTGAATTTAGAATTTAGAAATTTAGAAATCAGCCAGATTTAGAAATTTAGAATTTAGAAATCAGCCAGGATGTGCAGACATCTGACAAGTAACAGGTATGGTCTTCATTTAGACAGTTCCCTGAACCCAAATATGAAGTTGAACTTCCAGGCTCGTATTTGATGTCATTTAATTCAAATATTCAGTTTGAGGTTGTGTGGCTGAATTAGGAAAGGAATGTCTGCTTCTTACATAGTGGCCTTTAGTCATTTGCCAACATGACTCTTTGACTAAGTTGGTATCAGATTACAGATTAGGTCCTGTGTCCTTTTGAATCAGCAGTCTGGAGGAGATGTAATTCTGATGGGAAAACAAAGGTATGTGAGCAGCTCCTTTGCCTCTTTTCTGTTTGATCATTCCTGTTTTCTTTGGACCTTAATCACAGAGATGAGATCATTCAGCAACATTTAACTTAGTGCTTGATTTCTGCTTTACTAAATATATACAACATACAACAAATGTTACTATATATATATATATATATAACACTTTACCTAACCTGGTGGTTCCTTTCTTGGATTAGGAAGAGTAAGAAGAAAGAATTAAGTAGTTAGAGAAAGACCCTCTACCCCCAGTTTACCCTTAGTAAATCTGCAGGTGGACCATTTGGGCAAAAGAACACCCAGTTTTAGCTGGACCACATGGGCAGGGGCTTCCCAGCTGGCTCAGTGTATCCACCTGCCAATGCAGGAGATGCAGGAGACATGGGTTCTGTCTTTGGGTTGGGAAGATGCCTCAGAGGAAGAAATGGCAGCCCACTCCAGTATTCTTGCCTGGAAAGTTCTGTGGGCAGAGGAGCCTGGTGGGCTATAGTCCATGAGGTAACAAGAGAGTCGGACATGACTGAGTGACTGAGCATGCACACACGTGTGTAGGTTGGACAGCACTCAAGGAAGATGGGGAGAGGTCAGCAAATCTGCATGGAAAGATGAGCAAAAATCTGACCTCTTGCCTCAACAATTCATTAAGATCGTTTCCCTTTAATCCCTTTAAAAATCACCTTGGCTGAGCAGGATCTTTGGAGTTGGTCTCTGGACCTAAGTTCACCATCTCCCCAGACTGCCGGCTTTTCTGAAAAAGTAAATTTCTTCTCTACTGAAGCTCACCCCTCAATTTATTGGGTATTGAGTGACCAGTTGCTGAAACTGCATTTGGTTACAGTTAGAAATATTGCGGATTTTCCAGCCATTTGGAAAATATGTTGATCCAGTAGGCTCTTGGATTCAAGTTCTCATTAGCTTGTTTGTCCTTTCATCTATAGCCAAGGAAGGAGTGACCTAAGCAAGAAATATAGAGGGCATGATTTCATCCCTACAGATCTGAAACCCGGCCTCAGAAGGGGCAGTTGTAAAGAGCCTGCATTCACTTGAGCCACTGGGAATCCTGGTGGCTCAGACCGTAAAGAATCTGCCTACAGTACAGGAGACTAGGGTGTGGAAGATCCTCTGGAGGAGGAAATGGCAACCCACTCCAGAATTCTTGCCTGGAGAATTCCATGGACACAGGAGTCTGGAGGTCTACAGTCCACGGGGTAGAGTCAGACGTGACCTACGAGAGACACAGCAACTACATTCACTTGACCTTCTCTAAATGCACGTTAATTTGAGAACACATTCCAACACTGAAACATTGTTTTCTTTCCCCATTTCTTGAATGGGTGGCCCTTTCCCTCTCTTTTCTGCTCTGGTCAAATAGTGAAATTGATATAACACACTTGTAGGGAGTTGCTTTGCTCTACTGCAAGGATGCCTTCAAGAAAAGACACTTTTATGACATGTGCACTGAAAACGTGGCTGTTGTTTCTTTTAAATCATTTTATTACCAGTGTATGTGTTTCCTTAAATTAATAATAAACATTTTGAGTACATACTATGTGCCAGATACTGCATGAGGGGTTTTATATATTTTAATTCAATATTTAATTTGCATATTCGAATTCGTATCCTCAAAAATGTCCTGTCATGTATTATTTACTATATTTTACAGAAGATGAACAGAAACTCAGAGCGTTGGGGTGAGAAAGTCATGTTACATGCTCAAACTGGTATTCGAGTTCAATCTGAACACACAGACTCTTCATTTTTCACCACGTGTGTATGTGTGTGTTAGCTGCTCAGTCTTGTCTGCCTGTTTGCGACCCCATGGACTGTAGCCTGCCAGGCTCCTCTGTCCACAGAATTTTTCAGGCAAGAATACTGGATGCATTGATCCAGGGATTGAACCCACCTCTCCTGTGTCTTCTGCATTGGCAGGCAGAGTCTTTAAAACTGTACCACCTGGGAAGTCCATTCTTCACCATGTTGGCGGCGATCAGCTGTTTCCTCATTCTCTTGGCGTGGTTCTGTACTGATCTCGAAACCAATCAGTCCTCAGTCTTGTGAGTTAGCCATGTTAGAAAGACACGTTTAAGGAAAACGGCTAACAATATCTGAGCATCTATATTTACTGAGCACTGTGCCATGCAATCACATGTATCATCACAGCTGTGCGGTGTATATGTGGGAGGGCTGGCAAAAAGTGGAAAAAAGAAGTTTCCTGAATTGTGGAGACAAAAGTTTAACTGTTAGTAGATCAGCAATAAACATTTTAAAACTGTCAAACTATTTCCTCCATGTTTCTGAATGTAGGCCTTTTGGGGGACGAGCATCATTCTAATAATGGGCTTCCCAGGTGACCCTAGTGGTAAAGAATCTGCCTGCCAGTGCAGAAGGCTTGAGACACAGGGTTGATTCCTAGGTCAGGAAGATCCCCTGGAGGAGGGCATGGCAACCCCCTCCAGTAATTTTGCCTGGAGAATCCCATGGACAGAGGAGCCTGAGGGGCTACAGTCTATAGAGTCAGAAAGAGTCGGACAAAACTGAAGCGACTGAGCATGAATGCACGCATCGTTCTAATAATAAAGTGTTCAGTCCCGTTTGTTTGGAATCGCAGCTCACCCTGAAAAATAACAGGACTCCAGTAGTCTATGTCAGAGATCAGCAGAGATCTTCAATCAAGAACCCGCTGCTGCTCTGGAATAATCCTTTTCTTCCTGACCACTTTAGGTTAGTAGAGCGAAAGTCAAAAGCGTCGAAGTCATGCAAAAGCTTTTAGGAAAATGTATGTATCAAATTAATGGGTCTTTAGAAAAAACAATCTGAGAGTTGATGCCCGCTAATAATATTAGCTTCAATTATATTTAGCCTTTTTCAAAAGAAGCCCACACAAAGAGATAAGAGAGGATGGCTTCCATTTCTGCTCCCCCCAGCCCCTCCCTCTCTACCAGGGATGACTCACAGTTGAATCTGGGACCCAAACAGCAGGCCAAGGGATCAGCAGAAGAGCAAAAGGAAGGTGGTGCGCCCTTCTCCTCTCTAATTGCTGACACACAGGCCTCCCAAGAGAGGCTGGAATTGGGCAGGATATGAGTTCTCTCTTTCTGGTAGATTTCACTCTTTGATACTTATCGTCTTTCTCTCCCCGTTGTCATTCTCTGCGATTAAGTAAAAATAAATGTTAGCGCTATTAGGAGGCTGAGATAATTCTGCGGCGTATACTAATTCACCCAGGTCTGTCTGCCGTGTGTTTGCAAATGCCAAGCCCAGCTCTCTTCGTTTCTGGATCTTTAGAAAACACTATTTATAACATGAGTTGTCACCCCATCGGAGACACTTTCTCTAAGTGATAATGAAACTTGCTGTGTTTACACAAGAGCCTATGTCTCAGTAAATCACAGCCTTCCCTTTGCCTACCGTCAATGCTATCCAGCCAGCCAGCAATACCAGCACAAGAGGTCGGAGAAGGAAAAAAACCAGTTTGCAGAAGTCTGATAACTAACCACACACTGGCTTCCTTGTTCATGTTTTTTTTCCCTAGAATGAGTCACTTGTCAGAGGAAATTATGTTGATAGCTTTCATGTAGTTACACTGATAACAAATTAGCACTTTCTATCGCTGTGTGCATTCATTTGTAGTATGCCAGTCCACTTCCCTGCAATTCCTTAATATCCATCTGGGTAATAACAATTTTCATCAGGGAATGGGAACAATAGGGAGGCCTCGCTCTCCCTTCTGGAAATAGACACCTCTATTTCCCTATTTTCCATTTTTATTCTCATCTTGGCTGGCTGGCTGCAGTGTCTCATAGCAGTTCGTGACATAACTACTAAGGACATAAATGATTCTTCATTGATTGAATGTGGTTTACCTGAGTTGTGAGAAGTGTCTCGGGAGGAAAAAAAATGAAAATTGTAATGACAGTTGGAGTTTGGGATTAGCAGAGGAAAACTGTTATGTATAGAATGGATAAACAACAAGGTCCTACTAGTGTATGGTACAGGGAACTGTATTTGATATCCTGTGATAAGCCATAACGGAAAAGAATATGCAGAAGACTATACATAAATGTAACTGAATCGCTTTGTTGTACAGCAGAAGGTAATGTTTTGTCGGAACTCTCCATTATGACTGGTCTGTCTTGGGCCCTGCACAGCAAGGCTCATACCTTCATTGAATTATACAAGCCCCTTTGCCATGACAAGGCTGTGGTCCATGAAGGGGCAGAAATTAACACAACATTGCAAATCAACAATAGTTCAATAAAATTAAAAAAAAAATAAATTGCAATCTCTGATGAATGGTAGCTGCCTCAGCTACCTTTCTTGGAAGGCAAGATCAGGATGCAAAACAGCAATTTAAGTCCTACGTACAGGGTTAACTTATTCATTTTCTAAAATGAATTAGCAGTCAATTCAGTCAAACAACTGGTTTGATGAGTTGGAAAATTTGGAGTCAGCTAATCAACTGAGCCTGCAAATCATCAAGCTTATTCTTTATGTAGTCATAAGACCCTACTTTTCTTTTTCAGTGATGTCTTTATCATTTTGGTTTTATGTACAAATCAAAATGACAGTTACTTTGACAATTGTAAACTTAATTAATAGCTTAGCAAAGAAAACCTGTCTTTTCCAAAGTTCTCCTCATAAATCTACAAAAATACTCAGCTAGTAATTTCTGTTTACAAAACCAAATTGTAGTATCCAGAATATTCCTAATTAACAGTTGAACTCCAGCCCTCACCCCCTTCCACCGTAATTACATAATGCAGGATGAAGGCAATGCTATTTAGCATTTTGTTTTAGACTGTCAACATATTTGAAATACCTTGTACCAAGAAGAGCTCCCCAGTTGACTCAGTGATAAAGAATTCCCCTCCCTGTGCAGGAAATGCAGGAGACATAGTTTGATCTCTGGGTTGTGAAGATCCCCTGGAGGAGGAAATGGCAACCCACCCAGTATTCTTGCCTGGAAAATCCCATGGACAGAGTAGCATGGTGGGTTACAGTCCATAGTGTTGAAAAGAGGCAAACCGGACTTAACAACTGAACACATATCAGGAAATGTCATTTGAGGCGATTTCATATTAGGTCAACTAACTCGGAGGGGAGAAAATATTTTTGTGTTTATTTTTTGTCTTTTAATTTTGTGGCACTAGAGGGAGAAATTTAAAGTTTGACACATGCCTAATAAATTAACTTACTGAGTTAACCTAACTGTACCTTAAGAACAAGGCTTCCCTGGTGGCTAAGTTGGTAAACTATCTGCCTACAAAGCAGGAGACCTGGGTTCAATCCTTGGGTCAGGAAGATCCCCTGGAGAAGGGAATGGCAACCCACTCCAGTATTCTTGCCTGGTGAAATCCAAGGACAGAGGAGCCTGGTGGGGTC
>SJXQ01005111.1:210329-258554 GCA_006408695.1 Aepyceros melampus
GTGAGCAGTCTTCTTGGGTGGGTGGGAGGGGGGTTGTGGGAAGCATGGAAGAGGACTATGAACAGGGACAATGAAACAGAGAATGTCCGAGAATTCAATCACTTGTTGCAATAAGTATGGAATTGATGATCATCCAGAAAAACATCTACTTCTGCTTCATTGACCACGCTGAAGCATTTGACTGTATGGATCACAACAAACTGGAAAATTCTTAAAGAGACGGGAATACCAGACCACCTTACCTGCCTCATGAGAAATCTGTATGCAGGTCAAGAAGCAATAATTAGAACCAGACTCAGAACAATGGACTAGTTCCAAATTGGGAAAGGAGTATGCCAAGGCTGTATATTGTCACCTTGCTTATTTAACTTATATGTAGAGTACATCATGTGAAATGCCAGATTGTATGAAGCACAAGCTGGAATCAAGATTGCAGAGAGATATCAATAACCTCAGATATGCAAATGACACCATCCTTATGGCAGAAATTGAAGAGAAACTAAAGAGTCTCTTGATGAAAGTGAAAGAGGAGAGTGAAGAAGCTGGATTAAAACTCAATATTCAAAAAACTGAGATCATGGCATCTGGTCCCATCACTTCATGGCAAATAGATGGGGAAACAATGGAAACAGTGACAGACTTTATTTTCTTGGGCTCCAAAATCACTGCAGATGGTGACTGCAGCCATGAAATTCAAAGACGCTTGCTCCTTGGAAGAAAAGCTATCAACATATTAAAAAGCAGAGACATTATTTTGCTGACAAAGGTCCATCTAGTCAAAGCTATGGTTTTCCCAGTGGTCATGTATGGATGTGAGAGTCGGACCACAAAGAAAGCTAAGCACTGAAGAATTGGTGCTTTTGAACTGTGGTGTTGGAGAAGACTCTTGAGAGTCCCTTGGACTGAAAAGGAAAGGAGATCAAACCAGTCAATCCTAAAGTAAATCAATCCTGAATATTCATTGAAATGACTGATGCTGAAGTTCCAATACTTTGGCCACCTGATGCATAGAACAGACTAATTGGAAAAGACCCTGATGCTGGGAAAGATTGAAGGTAGGAGGAGAAAGGGATGACAGAGGATGAGATAGTTGATGGCATCACTGACTTGATGGACATGAGTTTGAGCAAGCTCTGGGAGTTGATGATGGACTGGGAAGCCTGGTGTGCTGCAGTCCATGGGGTCACAACTTACTAACTGAACTGAATTGAGTCAAGGGGTAGTACTTCAGTATCTTAGTCACAAAATATTGACTAAGACACTGAAGTTATTAAAATAAAATAAAAAAAACATTTGAAACCACTCATTCTACATAAATACTTGCTATGTCCTAATTATATGTGATTCTTAAATAGCCTTTAGAGCAAAGTCACTGGGTCTTCCATTAGCCTATACGTGTTGGTCTCTTTCAAGTGAGTACCTGTCCCCTGAAACACAGAAATTGGGCTTCTGAAGGCTTCTGAAATCCAAACTTGCCTTTCCCTCCATTCATGAGTACTATTACATTTTACCTTAATAATTCTTCTTTGGCCCAGGATTGGAGTGGAGCAGAGCTGGGCACATCTTCTTCTTCTTCTTTTTTATTTTGATATGGACCATTTTTAAAGTCTTTACTGAATTTGTTACAATATTGCTTCGGTTTTATATTTTGGATTTTTGGCCTCAAGGCATGTGGCATCTTAGCTCCCTGACCAGCCCGAACAGGGATCGAAGCCGCATCCTCTGCCCTAGAAGGTGATGTCAACCAGGGAAGTCCCTCAGCACATTGGTTTTTAGTCAACTTCCATGGAATTCTGGGTTCCTCTTCTGGGTCAGAAGGAGAGCTTCAGAGAATTTCCTTCAAAGGCCGCTTTGCCACGTGACCTCTTCACTGTCACTGTAGGAAATTTCCAGGTTTTTTAGGAACATCTTAAAGACTATTTGCTACTCAGTTCTTTGATGCTAAAATCCTGTTAGCAAACATGCTCACTTATCACCACACCTGCATTAAACTTCCCACATCACAGCCCAGTCCTCAAGCTACCCATCTTCTCATCTTCCCTCCTGCCTCCTCCATGTAAATTTACTGGCTGCTCTCCCTGCATCTTTTCTGCCTCTTCCTAAACCATGCTTTTATCCCAGCTGTCTCTCCCTCCCATCAAAATAGTAAGTCTTTTCTGACAGCGCTTAAAAATTTATATCCAATTCCCCACCACTCCAAGTAAAGAGGTTAGGGCATTTAAGGTGGGGAGTGTGGGTCAAAACCGATCATCTCATTTAAGCCAGTGAATTATTGCCTGACATGCCATATAACATCAGTTCCCCTGGATGAGGCTAAATGAATTATTTTCATTCCTCAAACGACATTTATCCACACGCTGATCAAAAACTACACATGGCTGCCACCCACAAAAGAGAATGACGGTTTTCTTTTTCCCAAGTTTGGAAGCAAGGTGAGCCATCCATACTTAATATTTAAAAACCACATCCAAAATGATTGTCAGAATAACATTCTGTGCTCACTAAGAGAGCTTTGAAAAAAAATAGCAAAAATATACAATAAGTACATTGACAGAGCAATTTCCAGCTTTTGGTCTTAATGCTAGGGTGTAGGGTAAGTGATCAGGAAATAACAGTCACTATTATTACTTTACATTTATTATTTTAAAAATAAAATAAATGGTCAATTTCTGCACTTGTAACCCCTCATGCCTTTAGCCACAGGAACTATGGCTACTTCCAAAAGACTTAAGATATGTAAAGCAGAGAAGCTCAGTGTTCCCTATTCTGGAGGAAGGGAAGGGAGAGGGAGAGAAAAGAGGAAAGTGTGTCCAGATTCTCCCTCCAGACTAAACCATCACATCAGGATGCTTCGTATCTCCTGGGGAGGAAGAGGTAAGGGGGCAGAAAGAGGCCTGGAGGGTTCCACTCCTAGGATTCCCTTTTATTGAAAGAAAACACAAGGCGAGGGGCTGGAGTCTTATCTTGTAAGCAATATCTTATCTCAGGTTATGATTCAGGGTTTATTGCTTTTAATATCTGTAAGTTACAGTTTTCTGGTCTTTAAAATAGATACAGTATCGATTATATCTACGTAGAATGATTGTTGTATGGGTTACAGGGAATGCATGTGAAGCTAGCACAGGTCGGTCCTGAGGGGAGAAATGTATGCACAACTATCTATACTATAAGATGGAGTATGCGATGTTATGACAATCAAGAAACAAGTCAAGTGCTCTAAAAACCCCAGTGAAGGAAAATGGAATCCTAACATGGACTTAGGTAGATGGATGATTTCCCAAGAAGAGCGACTCTGGAGTTGAGTTTTAAGATCTCAAGAGAGGCCCTCCACCATTCAGTTTATCTGATGGGCACACGTCTTGATCATATATGGTACCCAAAGTATTTTTACTGCTCTGTTCATCTCTTTATCCTCAACCAATCTCTGGCAACCACCAATCTTTCCACTATTTCCATAGTTTTGCCTTTTCCAGAACACTGTACAGTTTAAATCATGCAATGTATATCCTTTTAAAATTTATTTCACTTAGTAATATGCATTTATGGTTTCTCCATGGCCTTTCATGGTTTGACAGCTCATTTCTTTTTATTCCTGAATAATGTTCCATTGTATGGATGAACCACAGTTTGTTTATCCATTCACCTCCTGAAGGACATCTTGTTTCCAGTTTTTAACAATTATGCATTAAGCTACTATAAATACCCACGTGCAGGTTTTAATTTCAACTCCTTTGGGTAAATACTAAGGAGCATAATTGCTTAATTATTTCAGAGTATACTTATTCTTGTAAGAAACTGTACAAATGTCTTCAAGAATGGCTTTTCCAGTTTTCATCTTCCAGCTATGAATGAGAGCTCCTGTTGCTGCATATCCTCACCAGCATTTGGTGCTGTCGGTATTCTGGATTTTGCTATTTTAATAACTATAGTAGTAGCTCATACTGGAGAAGGAAATGGCAACCCACTCCAGTATTCTTGCCTGGAGAATCCCAGGGTCAGGAGCCTGGTGGGCTGCCGTCTATGGAGTCGCACAGAGTTGGACACGACTGACGTGACTTAGCAAGCAAGCAAGTAGTTTTAACTTGCATTTCCATGACAACATATGATATGGAGCATCTTTTCATATGCTAACTTGTCATCTATATATCTTCTTTGGTGAGGAGTCTGTTAAGGTTTATGGGTCCAGTTTTAAAATCAGGCTGTTTGCTTCTTATTGCTGAGGCTTAATAGTTGTTTGTATATTTTGGGTGACAGTTGGGTTTTGCAAATATTTTCTCCCATCTGTATCTTGTGTTTCTGTTCTCTTGACAACATGTTTCACAGAGCAAATCTTTTGGTTGTAATGAAGCCTAACTTACCAATTATTTATTTGCTGCTATCTGAAAAGTCATTTTCATACCCAAGGTCATCTAGATTTTCTCTTATATAATCTTCTAGAAGTTTTATAGCTTTGCATTTCACATTTAGGTCTATGATCTGATTTGAATTAATTTTTGTGAAGGGGTAAGGCCTGTTTCTAATTTTACTTTTTTATGTTTATTTTTTACATGTGGAAGTCCAGCTGTTCCACCACTATTTGTTGAAAGAGTATCTTTACCGTATATTGCCTTTGCTCTCCTGTCAAAGATTCAGTTCAGTCGCTCAGTCATGTCCGACTCTTTGCAACCCCATGGACTGCAGCACACCAGGTTTTCCTGTCCATTACCAACTCCCGGAGCCTACTCAACACATGTCCATCGAGTTGGTGATGCCGTCCTACCATCTCATCCTCTGTCATCGCCTTTTCCTCCTGCCTTCAATCTTTCTCAGCATTAGGGTCTTTTCAAATGAGTCAGTTCTTCACATCAGGTGGTCAGAGTTTTGGAGTTTCAGCTTCAGTATCAGTCCTTCCAATGAATATTTAGGACTGATTTTCTTTAGGATGGACTGGTTGCACTCCAAGGGACTCTCAAGAGTCTTCTCCAACACCGCAGTTCGAAAGCATCAGTTCTTTGGTGCTCAGCTTTCTTTATAGTCCAACTGTCATACCCATACATGACCACTGGAAAAACCATAGCTTTGACTAGTTGGACCTCTGTTGGCAAAGTAGTCTTTGTTTTTTAGCATGCTGTCTAAGTTGGCTATAGCTTTTCTTCCAAGCAGTGTCTTTTAATCTCAAGGTTTCAGTCACCATCTGCAGTGATTTTGGAGCCCCCCAAAATAAAGTCTGTCACTGCTTCCATTGTCCCCCCATATATTTGCCTTGGAGTGTCAAAGATTACTTGACTATATTTATATGGGTCTGTTTCTGAGCTCTCTATTTGTTTCATTGATCTAGTTGTCTGTTCTTTCATCAATACCACACTGTCTTGATCCCTATAGCTTTAAAATAAGACTTGAAGATGGGTGGGTTTGATACTCCAACATTTTTGTCTTTTTTTCTTATTTTCCTTTGGGTCATGATTCACCTTTTCTTTATTTTCTCCTTTCCACAGTATTTTGTCTTTCAATATTATATTGGTTATTCTGAATGTTTTTCCTCTCCATATAAATTTTATAACCAATTTGTCAATATTCACAAAATAATGAGCTGGGATTTTGACCAGGATTGCACTGATTCTATAGATCAAATTGGAAAGAACTGATATCTTAATAATATTAAGTCTTCTTATCCACGAACTTGAAATATCTTTCCATTTATTCATTTTCCTTTGATTTTGTTCATCAGAGTTTTATAGTTTTTCTCATATATCTCATGCACATATTTTGTTAAGATTTATACCAAAGTATTTCATTTTGGGGGTGTTAATGTAATGATGCTGTGTTTTTAATTTCCAATTCCACCTGTTTGTTGCTGGTATATAGGAAAGTGATTGGTTTTGCATATTAATCTTGTATTCTTCAACCTGACTATTATCACTTATTGGTTACTATAGGTTTTTGTTGACTCTTGGATTTTTACACTGTCAGTCATATCATCTTCAAACAAAAAAGAGTTTCATTTTTCATTCTGTCTATATATGTGCATTATATATATATCCTTTTTATATACACACACATATATACTGTTTTATGTCTTATTGCATTGGTTAGAATTTTCAGTATAATGTTGGAGTGGTAGGAGGGAGCATCCTTATCTTGTACCTGATCTTAGTGGGAAAACTTAAGAGTTTTTCCACCAGGAAGTATATTTTTGAACTGGCTATTAGCTATAGATTTTTTTTTAATAGATATTCTTTATCAAGTTGAGGAAGTTACCCTTTCCCATTTTTCTAAACTAGAAAAGCTCAAATGGAATCTCCTTCTGGAGAGGGCATAAATAACTGAAATAAGGAGATTCATTTAGTGTTGTGATGGGTTGAATTGTGTCACCCCCATGTTTATAGGTTGGTGTCCTAATCCCAGCACCTAAGAGTGTAACCTTATTTAGAAATACGGTTGTTGTGGTGTGACTTGTTAGGGTAAAATGAGGTCATCCTGGAGCGGGTGAGCCCCTACTCCAATAGAACTGGTGTTCTTATAAAAATAAGTGGTGAAGGGACAGACCCACAGCAAGAAGGCCACACAGACGTGAAGACAAAGGTGCGGGAGATAAGCCTGCATCTGGCAGCCGAGCAATGCCAGAGACGTGCCGGCAGCCAGGAGGCAGGCGGGGAGCCAGTTCTCCCTCAGAAAGAGCCACCCTACTCGGACCTTGATCCTGAACTTCTAGCCTCCAGAACTGTGAGGTCATACACTTTCAATAACTTTCAATAATTTTCTTTTGTGAAGCTGTGTAACCCCTCCCTTGCTGTGATTGACCACCAGTTATGACCTGTTTGTTTAGTGAGGCTGGTTAAACCAGTGTTAGAGAAGGCGTGTGAGCCTCAGAGGGGAGATTAGGGCACCTTGCCAGGAAATTTGGGATACCAGGGCTGGGGGTGGGGGAGAAGATGAATTACAGTTCTGTGATTCAGCTCAATTTCTGTTTTAAAAGGAGTCTTTGGGACTTCCTGGTGGTACACTGGTTAAGAATCTATTTTCCAACATAGGGAACTCGGCTTTCATCCCTGGTGAGGGACTAAGACCCCCACACGCCATCAAGCAACTAAGCCCAGTATGCTCTGGAGCCCGAGCCCCCATCTAGAGCGCCTGAAAGCCACCACTAAGACCTGACACAACCAAATAATAAATATTTAAAAGAAGAAGTGACTTTTAAAAAAAGGAATCCTTCAATGGCTTCTCAAAAATTATTCAGCGCCCCCATTCAGTGAATGTTTCTGCAAATTTTCATGTGCATATCAAGTGTGCGACTCTGAGGGGAGAATGTATTGTTTGCAGCAGGGGTTCAATGCAAAGTAGAAAAAGTGACGTTGACAATGATTTGAAATCTCTTTGTCAGGTAGTATTGGTTTTTTGAAATGGTGTTAAAGAGACTGTATTGGGGCTTCCCAGGTGGCGCTAGTGGTAAAGAATCCACCTGCCAATGCAGGAGATGTATGAGATATGGGTTCAATCCCTGGGTTGGGAAGATCCCCTGGAGGAGGGCATGGCAACCCACTTCAGTATTCTTCCTGGAGAATCCCATGGACAGAGGAGCCTGGAGAACTACAGTCCATAGGGTCGCAAAGAGTTGGACACGACTGGGCGACTTAGCACACACGCATTGTTTATGTTTATGATATTGAAATACTCTGCACCAAGCAATGCTTTGCATTCCTTGCTCATAATGCTTTAAAGGCACCCAAGTGGTTATTATTGTTTCTCCTTTGCAGATGATAAATCAGAGGTTTAGAGAGGCTAAGTAATTTACCTGCGCTCATGAAGCACATAGAGGGTCAGGACTCGTATCTACCTCTGTCTTGCTCTGAAGTCGTGTTCTTCTTAATCTCCGTCTCCTGCCTCCTTATTTGATAGTAGTCTTTTATTTTTTATTTTTCTGGCTGCACCCTGTGGCATGTGGGATCTTAGTTCCCCCACCAGGGATTGAACCCTCACCCCCTGCACTGGAAGTGGAGTCTTAACCCCTGGACAGCCAGGGAAGTCCCTTGATAGTAGTCTTTTGTTTGAGTTTCATTGAAGCCAGCTATAAGTGCCAACTACGGTAGCAGGCATTTTTACATGATGAGGGACTATAAACAAAGTCATCTGAATGGCAAATCTCGCCTCCCTGCCCTACTCCATAAGCGTTAGAGAGGGAGCGAGGGTGTTATTACTGGTACACTGGGCTCCAGAGTGGTAACTGGGTTTACTTGGGGCCAACCTGGACATCTGGTCCTCTTCCTTCAAGTTTCCCTTGGTCTTCCTCACCTCTCCCACATCATATCCCTAAAACCTCCCTCCAACCTTCTCTTAGCCACATGGGCCTCATTCCTGGGTGGTGAACACATGCAAGCTGGTTTCTGTCTCAGGAGTTGGCTGTCCTTCTGCTTGGAATGCTTCTCCCAACCTTCACAGGCCTCCCTTCTCACTGCTGAGTGTGTGTGTGTCCTCAGCCACGTCTGACTCTTTGTGGCCCCATGGACTGTAGCCCGCCAGGACAATACTGAGAGAATACTGGAGTGGGTTGTCATTTCCTACTCCAGGGGATCTTCCCAACCCAGGGATTGACCCTGTGTCTCTTACATCTCCTGCGCTGGCAGGTGGGTTCCTTACCACTAGTGCCTCCTGGGAAGCCTGCCACTGCTGAGACTTAATTCAAATATTCCCTCCACAAGAGCCGCCACGGTGGATGTCCGGGACTCTGCACCCCCGTCCTTCACTCACCCGCTTCCATCACAGCCCCCTTCATCTCCTCCCCAGCAGCTGGCATGTTTCTTCTTCTGTGGATCCACTCTCTGAGTTCCTCCACCAATGACAAGCTTCTGGGGAGGGGGTACTTTATCTTATTCACTGCATGACTGGTAGCAGTTTCTCAAAACACACATATTGCTTAGTAGGCTGCCTTTTAGAAGTGGAAGCTATGCAAATAACTCTTCTGTCTGGAAGAACAGAGATGCTTTTGTATGGAGCATAAAGATCTGGGCCCACCTGCCTCTCCATCCTCACTAACCATCCAGCTCCTGCCAGCTCTAGTCCTTCTTATAGTCCCTCCTGGTGGGACTCCCCTTCCTCTTTCATTATCACACCTTTCCTTCTTGTTCTGGGCTGGCAACTCCACTGGAATTTTTTCATTTCTCTAAGCCACACCCTCATCGTGTCCTGCATTTCTAGGACGCCAGCACCCACCACACTTGGTAATCTTTATCTGCCTAATTGTACCTAGATGCTACCTGGGGCACTGCACTTGCTCAGTGCATGAATGAATACACAAGCATGCAGATCTCTCAGCGTATCTGCTTCACTCCACACTCTCTTGGATTTTTACATCTTTGCCTTTATCCTAAAAATATAACAGTTCTACACACCAGGCATCAGCGCCAGATTTATCACACCTCCTGATTCATCTTCAATTTCTAGAAGTTACGAGATCCTGCTGCCCACAGCATTAGTGCTAAGCTAAAAACCTGCAGCCTCTTATTAGCTCTCAACATCTAATGAGTCACCACATGTGGTACTTGTTTAAAACTGTCTTGCTTTTTTTCCCAGTGCCTGCTGCCAGGTATCTGCTCTCTTGTCCCTTTAACAGAAAGTCTCCTTATTGCCATCATTATGGTCAAAATTGGTGACTACACCTGCTGTCGGATTTTAGTGGCTCGCATGGAGTGCAATCAGCTGTTGCTTGAGCTGTCTCATTTCAGCATTAGAATACTGGTAGATCACATCCTGCCTGGCACGGGGCAGCAGATACACTGTCCCAGAAGCAAGCTAGATGTCCTGAGTATCTCTGAATTAGTCTGATGCTGAAGTCAAGATTATGGGCGTCCATGTACCCCCTGACCTCTGCCAGCTGTACACCAGATGATCGTGGAGGATGGGTGTGAAATAGTGGAAACTTTTGCTTCTCACTTTCTTATTTGTAGTCAGGCTAGGGCTTCTCATTCTTTAAGGATGTTTGCATATACAGAGACCATCCATCGTCGTTCCTGTGGAGAAGCCGTGTATTAGGAGCCCTGGACCAGGACTGCATGAGTCAGATCTCAGCCCCGACATGCTTGTTATCAGGGCTTTCCTGATAGCTCAGTTGGTAAAGAATCTGCCTGTACTTCAGGAGACCCCAGTTCGATTCCTGGGTCAGGAAGATGCGCTGGAGAAGGGACAGGCCACCTACTCCAGTATTCTGGGGCTTCCCTTGTGGCTCAGCTGGTAAAGAAACTGCCTGCAATACGGGAGACCTGGGTTCGATCCCTGGATTGGGGGAAATCCCCTGGAGAAGGGAAAGGCTACCCACTCCAGTATTCTGGCCTAGAGAATTCCATGGACTTGCAGAGTCGGACACGACTGAGCGACTTTCACTTTCACATGCTTGTTACCTGCCCCAGGGGAAGGGTCAGTTTCCTTGCTTGACAACGTGAGGACTTCCGAACACGCGATGTGTTTCCCATGTACGACAGACTGCATCCTCCTCCTCTTGCTCATCATTCCATTCTGGTTGCAACTCAGTCAACAAAAGCAGAGAAACATCCATCTGGTAGATCTTGTGTGTGTGTGTGTGTGTGTGTGTGTGAGAGAAAACAGATTAAATTTTAATTACTACCAACATCACACTTGCATTTGGCCTAGGACAAATCACATTTGGTGGAGGAAGAAATGATGAAAGTATCTCATCACATTTTAAAGCTACTTAAGAAGTCATTACAATACATTGTCCTGCCATAATTCATATTCCTGATCTATTTCTGCTTACCTGTCCCCCTTCCTCAGTGTGCTGTTTTGACAGATCGCAGTCAACAGGTGGTTTATTGCAGCTGCTCACAGGTCTGTACGGGGAACTAAAGGAAATTTCTGAATACTTTTTAAGAAAACTACAGAAGTAACACATGCTAGCTGTAACAAATTTAAAGAATACAAAAGAGAAAATAAAAACCAAGCAATTAAAAATAAACCTTTTGCATTCCAATCTTGTACTTGCATGTTAAGTCATTTCGGTTGTGTCTGACTCTTTGTGAACCCGTGTACTGTAGCCCACCAGGCTCCTCTGTCCATGGGATTCTCCAGGCAGGAATACTGGAGTGGGGTTGCTATGCTCTTCTCCAGGGGATCTTCCTGACCCAGGGACTGAGCCTGAGTCTCTTATGTCTCCTGCATTGGCAGGCAGATTCTTTACCAATAGTGCCGTCTGGGAAGCTCAATTCCAATCCCAGCTCCAAGGAATTACCATGGATGACATTTGGAAGTGTACTGGAGTATATCCCTTTATATATCTCTGTTTGTCTCTCTATGTGCTCATCCCTAAAAACCAACATGTCCCATTTCATCTGTGACTCAGGGCCCAATTCAAATGGCATCTTAATTTCCTTGACTGTTCAGATAATTACTTTTGTAAGTAAACCTGGGTTCCCTGAAGTCTTTCTCTTTTAAAAATATTATTTCTAATTTATATTTAGTGTTTTATTTACACACTGATCTTCCCTGTTAGACACAAACTTCTTGAGGATAATGTAGGAGTCAAGACTCATCCTATTGTGAGAGATAAAAACACAGCCTAAGCAAAACAAGACAAGTATTACCTCAGGACTCGAGTCCAGAAGGCTTCAGGCATGCAGTCCAGGGACTCCACCTCCTTCTCTGCTGAGCTCTGCTTTTCTCAGCGGGGCCTCTTCCTTCTCAGAAGCTTTTGTTTACATCCTTTTCGCTGAAAAATTCCTTTTGAAAGAGCATCTCTTTTTTGATAAATCTGGCAAAACAGTCCCAAACAAGACTCTTACTGGTCTATCTCCAGTAGCTGATCTGTCCTGAGACTGTTACACAGAGTAGAAGACAAGAATGTGCTGATAGAAGGCCTGGGTCGTGGTTACCCACTTGTGCCTGAGTACGTGCTGGAGGAGAAAGCAGAAATGGATGCCAGGGATCCAGAGATGCACTGGTGATGCGTCCTCATCTGACTTTGGGTCGCCTGTGGTTCTCATGGGGTGGGCTGTCGTGCACTTGCTTAATACTCAGTAAATATTTGCTGAGTGAAAGGACCACATTCATTAATTACTTTCTACTCAGCAGCAGGTGAAGAAGGTACAGGGACCTTTCTTCAGGTATAGAACTCTTTGAGGTCTATTAACAGAATTAATAGGACCAAGTTTGCTGTTTAGAATTGTTTCTTTAAAAGAGTTCCATGAAGGACTTCTCTGGCAGTCCGGTGATTAAGACACTGCCTTCCAATGCAAGGAGTGCTGATTCTATCCCTGGTTGGGGTGCTAAGATCCCACATGCCTCGCAGGCAAAAAACCAAAAGATGAAACAGAAGCAATGTTGTAACAAATTCAATAAAGACTTAAAAAAAATGGTTCACATAAAAAAATTCCATGTAACTGATTTCTGGTAGAAGGAAAAGAAAGTTCAAGGCGAAGGGATGCCTGTCTCTTGTAGCAAAAAGTGGAGAGAGAAAGGTACTTATCTGAGATGCTTCCATGTGCCCTCCTGCCTCACTGTCCCCTGGCTCTGCACCAAGATGGCACTGGCAGCTTCCTCCCCACCCTGGTTTCCCACTGGCGTAGCTTACAGGAAGCCCCTGTGGAAAATCAGGGGCAGGAAGTGGGCAGGGTAGGGTGTGGGCTCCTCTCACTTCTGCATTGCCAGGTCATTCTGGGCTGACTGCAAGGCTCTTCAAAAAGCCAGAGTGTTTCATAGGTTTGGATAATGGTTCTTTCCATTTGCTGTTTCAGTCCCAAGGATGACAGTGGTTACCAATACTGCGTGGGGATGATTTTCCTAAACCCCTTTCACACCTTTATAAACACAGCTGATCCTTGAATAACACAATTTGAGCTGCATGGGCCCATTTACATACAGATTGTTTTCAGTACTAAATACTACAATCTATACAGTCTGCTGGAGAAGGCAATGGCACCCCACTCCAGTACTCCTGCCTGGAAAATCCCATGGACGGAGGAGCCTGGTAGGCTGCAGTCCATGGGGTCGCTGAGGGTTGGACGCGACTGAGTGACTTCACTTCACTTTTCACTTTCATGCATTGGAGAAAGAAATGGCAACCCACTCCAGTGTTCTTGCCTGGAGAATCTCAGGGATGAGGGAGCCTGGTGGGCTGCCGTCTATGGGGTCGCACAGAGTTGGACACGACTGAAGCGACTTAGCAGCAGCAGCAGCAGCATACGGTCTGCAGTGGGTTGACTCCTAGGATACCAGGGAACCAAGGATAGTAAGTTATACTCAGGTTTTGACTATGTGGAGGGTTGGTACCCCCAGCTCCTGTGAAGAGGGGGTCAACTGTACTGTACTCCCCTAACTCTCCTTAAGTTTTCAGGTAGTTTCCATATATATGCATTTAATATACGATATTTTTTTCTTCTTTCTGACTTACTTCACCCTGTATGACATGGCCTAGACTCAACTACACCACTACAATGGACTCGATTTCATTCCTTTTTATGCCTGAGTAATATTCCATTGTGTATATGTACCACTTTTTATCCATTCATCTGTTGATGGACATCTAAGTTGCTTCTATGTTCTGGACTATTGCAAACAGTGCTGATATGAACATCAGGGTACATGTGGAATCTAGAAAATGGTACTGATGAACCTACTTGTGGGGCAGGGATAGAGACACAGGCCACAGAGAACGGGCTTGTGGACACAGGGTGGGAAGGAGAGGGTGGGGTGAACTGAGAGAGTAGCTGTGACATTTATACACTATCACTGCACAATAGCTAGCAGGGGGGGGGAAGCTGCTGCACAGCACAGAGAGCTCAGCTCAGTGCTCGGTGATGACATAGATGGGTGGAATGAAAGGGTGAGAGGGAGGTGCAAGACAAGGGGCATATACGTATACATATGGCTGATCCGTGTTGCTGTACAGCAGAAACTGACACGACATTGTAAGGCAATTATATTCCAATTAAAGAAAAAAACTGTCAGGGTGTTCTCTGCATTCCTGTTGGTACTTGCCCAATGAAAATGGAAAACAAACAAACAAAAAATCAAAGGCTATATTCTGATAAACTTAAGGTGTTTATTATAGAGGGTGGAGTGGGGAGGAAGACAAGTTGGTTTCTTGAGAGCTGCCTCTTTGGAACCGAGTCTTCATACACTGTCACATTTGCCTCGTTAAAACTGCCTTAGATTTTTTCTGAAATCTATTGGTATAAAAAACTTTCTGTTTTAAGAAATAACATTATTCCAGGCTCAATAGCCAGTGGCATTTATGAATTTTAATATTTTGAAAGCTAGAGTTTTACTTCTAGAGACAGGAAAAGCACAAATCCATTGGTTCTCTTAACTAATGATATAAGAAAAGAGAAGGCAGGAAAAATGTTTCACTGATCACCGCTGCATTGAAATTGTTTTTATGAACCTATTTTCAAGGAACTAGCGAACAAGTCCATTTTCGTGGGGCTTGAATGAGAAAAGATGCCAGGAGTTTTAAAAAAAGAAAAGTGTTTCTCTCCTTTCAAGTAAAGAAAATTAATATTAAGGGATTTCAAATGATGACTGCAAGCATTGTGACCAGGTACGTAGTTTCATCATGTTCTTTGGTTTTAAAGTGAGTTACTTCTGCAGCGAAGGTAAGGATGTATTATTCTCCTTCACCGTGACATTTACTCCCAGGCTGTTTATGCCAGTGTGGCTGCTGAGAAAGTCAGTGCTTTTTCTTGTTCTTTCTTTTTTCATTCTCTTTCCATTTTAAAGGCATACATGTGAGTCATCTGACCCAGGTTGCACACGAACTATACAGCATATGGTTGGGGTAAAGAACGTCGTCTTTTGTTCAACAGTTTTTTATTTCTTCGCAGTCTTTTGCTTCTCTGCTCCTCAAATAAGGCTAATTACAAAGAGGGGGAAAAAAAAAGGTGGGACTGTTGGAGAGGGAGGCTTTAAAACCATTCCTTTTGCAGCAAGGAACAAAAGAGAGTACCAAGGGCATGGCTAGGCCTCAACAAAAAAGAAAAGAGAAAAATCACCTAATGAGGATGTCGAGATAAGTGCTTGTGAAGAAAACTGGCAAAAAAGAGCTTTTAGTCTAAAATCCATAAATAAGTGTGCATCAGATGGGTACTAGAACATTTTTAACAAGACAGGCCATGAAAACTCTATCCTTCTATGCAAGAGCTGCACGCCTGACAAAAATCTCCTTTCTTTACAAGACATTTTTTCTTTCAAATATTAATTTAAAAAGAAATACTTGAAAATTAAGATGTTTTATTCTTGTCTCTGAATCCATTATAGAGTGGGTACCACATAAAGAATTGTTTTTGAGATATAATTATCAATGCTGCTGGCTTCTTAGAGGTCAAAGGTTTTGCATGAATATATGAAGTTGCTCATGAAGAAAAGCTGAACAGAGGATATGTTGACCCTGGAGACTTTCATAGCATTTTCACTGTTCCAATGAAGGAAGCAGTAGATGTAGTTGAAGTTGTTAACTCTATACAGCTCTTCTTTCTGTTTTTTTCTGATATGTTTGAACCTTGCCTCCTCTCCTGAAATTGGGAGACTCGTTTTGCTGTATTGAAGCAATGATAATTCAGATATACAGAATATGACCCGCCTGCCCTTGGTTGTTCCCTCAGCCCATGCAGAAATCTTTTCTAAATCAGTGGTTTACCTGGGCAGAAGCAGCCCAGCTCTGAGATCAAGCAGATTCGTATTCAAATGATGCTGTTACTGTCCTCCCTCTGTATCTGCAGGACCCCTGTGGATACCCAAATTAGTGGATGTTCAAGTCCCTCATATAAAATGGCCCACTGAACTCTGCCTTCTGCACCCGCAGGTATAGAGTGCCAACTGCATTTACTATCGGTATTGGCCAAATTATTTTGTAGGCTCACTTATCTCATTTGTAAAACTGGAGATAAAAAATTTGCCTATCTGAAATATTTATTGTGAAAATCAAATGAGAAGATATTTGCAAAGTGATTAGCATACTGCTTTGGTGCATGGAAAACAACCCGGTAAATGGTCGCTCTGTGGTATCTGACTCTTTGTGACTCCATGGACTATACAGTCCATGGAATTCTCCAGGCCAGAATACTGGAGCTATTCCCTTCTGCAGGATATCTTTCCAACCCAAGGACTGAACCCAGGGCTCCTGCATTGCAGGCAGATTCTTTCCCAGCTGAGCCATGAGGGAAGCCCAAGAATACTGGAGTGGGTAACCTATCCCTTCTCCAGGGAATCATCCAGACCCGGAATCATCCAGACCCAGGAATCGAACCAGAGTCTCCTGCACTGCAGGCGACTATTTACCAACTGAGCGGTCAGGGAAGCCCTAACAAATGCTAGCCGTCATTATAATTACAGTCTCGTTGCAAGCCTGAGAACCTGCACTGTCCTAAACAGTGGTTCACAGCCCTCCCAGACTCAGTACCACAAAGATGAATATCAGCCTCCTGATACTCATTGGTTACAAAACAACAACAACAACAACAACAACAACAAAAACCCAAGACACCCTACCTATAAATAAAGGAGAGAGAGAAAGTAGTTTATAATGAAAGAGCCACATGTTTACTTAAATTAGAATCCACACCAGTTGAGAGCTACAAAGCTGACTGTCTGGTATTGAAACACCAGAACCAACTTGGTGGTTAGAAGCATGATATTTCAAAATGGAAAACATGTCTTTGTAAAATTATGAACAAAACAAAGGGCAATCTTCCATGGATTTACATGATAGATACATTTCTGGAAAGGTGAGTGAATCTAAAAGTTGTGCTAAACATACTTTGTGTTAATATGAAAAGCAAAGTTAGGTTTTCATCATTTTAGCTTTCATCATGAAGGCTGACAAGCAACACAATGGAGTGGAATGCAAACTAAGAGGGGACATCCAAGAAATAACTACATACTTGTGTTACCGAAAATGGGTCTTGCTGCTCACCATTCAAATGTCAATAAAGAGGCAAGGATGGTGGAAAGGAAAGTTAGATTTATTTCAGAGGCTGACACCTGGGGGTGGGTGGAGTTCTGTCCAAAGGCTTAATCTCCAATCACTGATGATCAGTGAGCAAGAACTTTTATAGGCAGAGAGAGGGGCCTACATGCAGAGCACGGTCAGCTCTGAAAAGTGCTTTAAGCCATAAACATAAAGCCAGCAGTGATACACATTGTAAGTAGTTATACTCTGACAACTTCACTAGACAATTTCTGTATCCTGAACATTGGAGTCAAAAGGAAAACAATAAAATCTTTTCATTAGAGTTAAAATTTTTTTTTTTTTTTTACTAATATTTTCTTTTCTGAGATGACTCAGGGGCCTCTGGAAAACTCAAAGTTAGCTAGAGAAACAAACTTACAATCTTCTCAAAAGCAGCTCAATATTCCAGGAGAACTTTTGTTCTGTTATCAGAGAGAGAAAATAAAATTGTCTTGCATCATTTCTCTGTTAATAACAAAATTCATTTACTTACCTAATTAAATTCAATCTAATCTTAATTCTGACAATGCACAGAATTTTTTCTCAAAGTTCCTTTTTCACAAATATTTTATCACTTTTTAGATCCATATTAATTTATCCCTTATTTTCTTACACATAAGCAACCAGCCCCAGGACAAATTATTCTCTATTTTTTTCTCAACAAAAATCTCTAGTCTTTATAACTTCTCTTGCTGGCAGCACATATCCTACTTTCTTTACACAGTGAAATGCTTCTCTTGTCATTTTTACATATTACAATTTTTAACGCTTGAAAACCTTAACAAAACCAAGAAACAAGTAATGGTTTCCAGAATGGTTATACCAGAATTTTCTGACTGGCAAACTTAAGAACATATTTCATAAACTCTAAGAAATATATATTTTTCATAACACAATATCTCTTTTATGGTACAGGATGTGTTTAATAAGCCTAGTCCTCTTTCCTCTTTTTTGTTTTCTTGGCTTGTAGTTTTACTTATTAACCCAGAGCTGAAGTCTCCACAAAGTGGGTTGTTTGCATTTTGAGGACATGATAAGCATTAACTTCAAGCTTTCTCTTAGTCATATTTCTGTTCTCTCAGGGTCAGAATTCTGAAAGTAATATTTTATCAACTGGACATGGAACAACAGACTGGTTCCAAATAGGAAAAGGAGTACGTCAAGGCTGTATATTGTCACCCTGCTTATTTAACGTATATGCAGAGTACATCATGAGAAACACTGGACTGGAAGAAACACATGCTGGAATCAAGATTGCTGGGAGAAATATCAATAATCTCAGATATGCAGATGACACCACCCTTATGGCAGAAAGTGAGGAGGAGCTAAAAAGCCTCTTGTTGAAAGTGAAAGAGGAGAGTGGAAAAGTTGGCTTAAAGCTCAACATTCAGAAAACGAAGATCATGGCATCTGGCCCCATCACTTCATGGGAAATAGATGGGGAAACAGTAGAAACAGTGTCAGACTTTGTTTTTTTGGGCTCCAAAATCACTGCAGATGGTGACTGCAGCCATGAAATTAAAAGGCGCTTACTCCTTGGAAGAAAAGTTATGACCAACCTAGATAGTATATTCAAAAGCAGAGACATTACTTTGCCGACTAAGGTCCGTCTAGTCAAGGCTATGGTTTTTCCTGTGGTCATGTATGGATGTGAGAGTTGACTGTGAAGAAGGCTGAGCGCCGAAGAATTGATGCTTTTGAACTGTGGTGTTGGAGAAGACTCTTGAGAGTCCCTTGGACTGCAAGGAGATCCAACCAGTCCATTCTGAAGGAGATCAACCCTGGGATTTCTTTGGAAGGAATGATGCTAAAACTGAAGCTCCAGTACTTTGGCCACCTTATGCGAAGAGTTGACTCATTGGAAAAGACTCTGATGCTGGGAGGGATTGGGGGCAGGAGGAGAAAGGGACGACCGAGGATGAGATGGCTGGATGGCATCACAGACTCAATGGACGTGAGTCTGAGTGAACTCCGGGAGTTGGTGATGGACAGGGAGGCCTGGCGTACTGGGATTCATGGGGTCGCAAAGAGTCAGACACGACTGCGCGCCTGAACCGAACCGAACCGAACCGAACTTTCTTTAATTGCGTATGCAGAGAGAATCAGTTTTGGAGTTTTGAAAGTTTCCTCCAGAGGCTAAATAATACAGGGGCAAAAAGTCATCTTTCTTTTTTTTTAAGTCATGGTTTCATAGCTTAATTTTTTTCTGAGTTGAACATGAATTCTTCATTTTACAAAAGGCAGCAAGAATACCAGTCCCACAAATGGAATACACACTCACACACCAGAAGACAGAACTGTCACAAACCCTCCAGAGGAGGACCCATATGGAGTCCCAGACAAACACTTATCAACACAAATGGGCCTCGATGGCAGACACATGTCAGAACCAACTGGCAAAAATGCCCAAACAGGACACTTGGTGCTCAAAAGAGGAGTTAGCCGGAGGCACACTGGTGGACTTACTGTCCGCTCGTCCACAGGCGTCTTTCCACTCCACCAAGGAAAGAATACCTTGGCCACCAGCGCTGAGCAGGGGAGAATCAGGGAGGAACCCAGAAACAAAGCTTTGGCAGCTGCCAGGAATGGCCCTCAAGCCCACTCCTGCGGCCGGGAAGCCAGGAGCAACATGCTTCTCGCAGGCTTCCAGGGTCATCACGGCGGCCGCTCCACTCGGGAAAACTCGGGAAGGAGACACCGCGAGAAACGCAGCTTCGTGTTGGAGCCAAAATCTGCTGTTGAAAGTGGGTCCAGGTGCTCACAGCTCAAAAGCCAACAAAGAGGCAAGGCTGGTGGAAAGGCAAGTTTGCTTGTTTGCAAAGGTTGGTAACCAAGGGGGTGGGCGGACACCTGTCCAAAGGCCAACTCCGTCCTCCCCCTGCTGACAAGCAGTGGGCAAGAGCTTCTATAGGCGGAGGGAGGGGTGACACGCAGACAGCACAGTAAGCTCGACAGTCATCGCGAAACTGGTCATCAGTTATCTGACCGGTGTCATAATGATTCCTTTCAGTACAGTTCATCTTCAGGGCCAGGGGCAGTTTGTTCCCATTTCTTTGAGGCCAGTTCTCAGAATTGTGGGAGCTAATGGAATGGCTACAGTCTGCTCATCATGTAGTTAATTTCTTCCACCTGGTGAAGGTTTTAGTCTCTACAAGACAGCTCACAAGATATGGCTTAGAATATTATCTGTAATCTTTGAAAAAGAACTAAATGTCCTTCACTATGCTTAATGGCTGCTGCTGCTGCTGCTGCTGCTAAGTCGCTTCAGTCGCATCCGACTCTGTGCGACCCAAGAGATGGCAGCCCACCAGGCTCCCCCGTCTCTGGGATTCCCAGGCAAGAACACTGGAGTGGGTTGCCATTTCCTTCTCCAATGCATGAAAGTGAAAAGTGAAAGTGAAGTGGCTCAGTCGTGTCCGACTCTTCGCGACCCCATGGACTGCAGCCTACCAGGCTCCTCCGCCTATGGGATTTACTATTACTATTTAGTCTTATTGGAACTGTTTTTCTTTGCTTCTGCATTTTCTCACCTCTCTGACTAAATTTATTCTTTGGCCAAAGTTTCTCTACATACAAAAGACTGGTGAAGGACATGGCAGGGAAGGACCATAGCGTCTTGCTCTGTATCACTTTCTCTTCTGGGTATGTATCTGGAAAAGAGGAAAAGCTCTAATCTGAAAAGACACATGCACGCCATTGTTCACGCAGCACTAGTCACAATAGCCAAGACATGGAAACGACATAAATACCCATCAACAAACAACTGGCTTAAGACGATGTGCTATGTGTGTGTATATGCACACATCTTCTTAAGTGTATACACACACACACACACACACACACACTCACTGGAATACTATTCAGCCATAAAAAATGAAATAATGCCTTTTGCAGCAACATAGATGAACCTAGACATATTATACTGAGTGAAGTAAGTCAGACGCAGAAAGACAAATATCATATGATATAACCTGTATGTAGAATATAAAAAAATACAAATGAATCTACATACAAAATAGAAACAGACTCACATAGAAAACAAACTTACGATTCAGTTCAATTCAGTCGCTCAGTTGTGTCCGACTCTTTGCGACTCCATGAATTGCCGCATGCCAGGCCTCCCTGCTCACACCAACTCCCGGAGTTCACTCAAACTCAAGTCCATCGAGTCGGTGATGCCATCCAGCCATCTCATCTTCTGTTGTCCCTCTTTCCTCCTGCCCCCAATCCCTCCCAGCATCAGAGTCTTTTCCAATGAGTCAACTCTTCGCATGACCAAAGTACTGGAGGTTCAGCTTTAGCATCATTCCTTCCAAAGAACACCCAGGACCAACCTCCTTTAGAATGGACTGGTTGGATCTCCTTGCAGTCCAAGGGACTCTCAAGAGTCTTCTCTGACACCACAGTTCAAAAGCATCAATTCTTTGGCGCTCAGCCTTGTTTATGGTCCAACTCTCACATCCATACATGACCACTGGAAGAACCATAGCCTTGACTAGATGGACCTTTGTTGGCAAAGTAATGTCTCTGCTTTTGAATATGCTATCTAGGTTGGTCATAACTTTTCTTCCAAGGAGTAAGCGTCTTTTAATTTCATGGCTACAGTCACCATCTGCAGTGATTTTGGAGC
The DNA here is from genome assembly GCA_006408695.1 of Aepyceros melampus. Taxonomy (NCBI): domain Eukaryota; kingdom Metazoa; phylum Chordata; class Mammalia; order Artiodactyla; family Bovidae; genus Aepyceros; species Aepyceros melampus. The sequence goes on from SJXQ01005111.1 coordinate 231,887, forward strand.
CCAGAAGAATAAAGTCAGCCACAGTTTCCACTGTTTCCCCATCTATTTGCCATGAAGTGATGGGACCAGATGCCATGATCTTCATTTTCTGAATGTGAGGTTTAAGCCAACTTTTTCACTCTCCTCTTTTAAGGGTGGTGTCATCTGCATATCTGAGGTTATTGATATTTCTCCCGGCAATCTTGATTCCAGCTTGTGCTTCTTCCAGCCCAGCATTTCTCATGATGTACTCTGTATGTAAGTTAAATAAGCAGGGTGACAATATACAGCTTTGATGTACTCCTTTCCCTATTTGGAACCAGTCTGTTGTTCCATGTCCAGTTCTAACTGTTGCTTCCTAACCTGCATATAGATTTCTCAAGAGGCAGGTTAGGTGGTCTAGTATTCCCGTCTTTTTCAGAATTTTCCACAGTTTATTGTGATCCACACAAAGGCTTTGGCATAGTCAATAAAGCAGAAATAGATGTCTTTCTGGAACTCTCTTGCTTCTTTGATGATCCAATGGATGTTGGCAATTTGATCTCTGGTTCCTCTGCCTTTTCTAAAACTTATGGTTACCAAAGAGGAAAGGGAGGAGTGGAGGATAAATTAGGAATTTAGGATTAACAGATACACACTACTATACATACAGTAGATAATTAATAAGGATTTACTGTAGAGCATAGGATCCATATTCAGTATCTTGTAATAGCCTATATGGAAAATAATCTGAAATATATATATATGTATATACATAACTGAATCACTATGTTATATACCTGAAACTAGCACAATATTGTAAATTTATGTTTACAACTATACTCCAATTTAAAAAAGTTATATTGCTGAAAATCAAAACCAAAAAACCTGAATCTGGTGACTTTTAACAGCAGAGGTATATTCCTTGCTCACCCTTGTCATCACAGTTCAGCCAGGTTCACTGCTTCTAACCTGCTTTGATACCTATCATTCCAAAAATTGCTAGGCTCACAGCAGAGGGACTGGAGCTCTGGAGGCCTTGCACAGTAGTTTAATGCTCTAGCCTAGAAGTGACACAAGTTACTTTCACTCATTGATGACACCCCTGCCCAACCAGAGGAAGTCAAGCCATTGTGCAGAAGACTACAGATTGGAAATGAGTGAAGTGAAGTGAGGTCGCTCAGTTGTGTCCGACTCTTTGTGACGCCATGGACTGTAACTTACCAGGCTCCTCTGTCCATGAGATTTTCCAGGCAAGAGTACTGGAGTGGGTTGCCATTTCCTTCTCCAGACAGATTGGAACTATTGGACAAATAGCAGCAAAGATTACCGAGGTAGACTGAATAATGGCCCCGAAGATATAAGGTCCTAATACTTAGAACCTGTGAAAGTCACCTTATTGGAAAAGAACCTTTGCAGATGGGATTAAGCTGAGGAGCCTGAGATAGATCCTAAATGACACACAAAGTATTCAAATAAGATGGAGAAGTTGTGATATTGTAATTTATTATAGGAAATATGTATTTTATGTTAATCCTGTTCCTGGCAGGGAGCTGATGAGCGCCATCAAGGCGTCTTTTGTTGTGTTAAATGAGTGGCTTAATAAGCCTCCAGGCTCCTCCCCACAGACCTGACTGGTGTGTCTCTTCTGTCTCTTCTTGAGCTCTATGTTTCCACAATAAATGGGTGATCAGTAAGTACAATGTTTCCATGAATTTTGTGAGCTGCTCTAGCAAGTTAATCAGACTCAAGGAGGGGGTTCATCAGAAGTGCTGGTGGCAGCTTGGAGTTGCAGTTAGCACGACTTTGGGGGAGGGGGAGAACAGCCGTCTTTCAGGACTGGGCCCTTGACCTGTAGTATCTAACACGCCTTCTAGATAGATGGTGTCAGAGTTGAGTTCAATTACAGGACACCCTGGTAACAGAGAGGTGCTTGGCGGTGTGGAATAAAGACGGACATTGGAATCAGTGTGGAAGTCTTAGCGATCGAGGGAGGTTTGACACACAGAAGAGCACCAGGCAATGCGACCTCGGAGGCGGAGTGGAGGGATGTTGCCACAAGCCAAGGATCCTGGCGTTCACTGGGAGCAATTCTCCCCTGAGCCTCCAGAGGGAGCACTGCGCTGCTGGACCTTGGTTTCTGCCCAGGGATACTGTTCTGGATTTCTGGCCTCCAGAACCTAGGGAATAAATCTCTGTTGCTCTGCACCACCAGATTTGTAGTAATCTCTTACAGCTGCCATGGGAAACAACTAGAACGAAAGTATGGGGTACTGTAAGTGTGTTTAAGACTCACTTTGGGACAGCTAAACCAGGCTCTTGAATAGTCACGTGACCATGACCACTTTAAAAGCAAGCCAAGATGCTAAGCTGCTGAACGTAGAGGCGTCAGGAGAGACACATGGACTCAGGGACTCATGGGACTGAAAGAATCACAGTGGCATTCTGCAGCAGTTGGCACCACACTATCCTCAAGACCTTAGAAAATTCTCATTACAAGTCATAGTGTTAAGTTTGGAAACAACCGAAATTTTCAATGACAGATAAATGGATAAAGAAGATGTGGTACCTATTGATATAGACAATGGAATATTACTCAGCCATAAAAGGAACAAAACTGGGTCATTTGTAGAGATGTGGGTGGACCTAGAGTCTGCCATACAGAATGAAGTTAAGTCAGAAAGAGAAAAATAAATATATATTAACAAGTATATGTGGAATCTAGAAAAATTGTGCAGATGAGCCTATTTATAGGACAGGACTAGAGGTGCAGACACAGAGAAAGGACATGTGGATCTGAGCTGGGGGAGGGGGAAGTGGAGGGTGGGACGAGTTAGGAGTTGAGATTGGTATATATTTGCTACCATATGTACAATAGGTAGTGGGGAGCCGTTTCATGGCACAAGGAGCTCAGCTTGGTGCTCTGTGATAACCTAGAGGGTGGGATGCAGCAGTGGGGGAGGAAGGTCCAAGAGGGAGGGAATATATGTGTGTATATATATATATAGCTGATTCACTTTTTGTACAGGAGAAGCTAACACATTGTAAAGCAATTGTGTGTGTATTAGTCGCTCAGTCATGTCTGACTCTTTGTGACCCCATGGACTGTAGCTGGTCAGGCTCCTCTGTCCATGGAATTCTCTAGGCAAGAATACTGGAGTGGGTTGCCACTCCCTTCTCCAGGAGATCTTCCTACCCAGGGATGAAACTGGGTCTCCTGAATTGCAGGCAGATTCTTTATCTTCTAGGCCATTTATCTTTACAGGGAAGCCCTGTAAAGCAGTTATACTCCAGTAATTAAAAAAACAAACAAACAGAAAGAAAGAAGTTTATCTGTGGATAAGCTTTCAAAAAAAAAATACTGTGGTCCAGGGGAGTGCAGATACGTGCAAGAAATTGGCCCAAAACTGGCAAGACGAGAACAGCAATAGATGGGTCTCTGGTCTGTGGTCTGGGAGAAAGTCGACTGACTGACAACCAGGATCTGGAGAGTCTGGGCGCTTCTCAGGTGTTGCTGGGGGAAGGAAATCTAGTCGGCACCTGGATTCCTGACATCAAACAGATGGAGACACGAACCACCATGACCTGGTATTTAAAGGAAATGTGACAAGGAAACAATTTTAAGATCACAGTCCTTACAAATCTTGGGAAAACATACGACACTACGATCTGTTATACTAACAGAGAGACCTAGGCTCACAGGAGTCAGAGTCTCCGTTTCTCTTTTTTACAGTCAGGAAGGTAGACAAGATCATAGTAAGGTTCTGCTTGCTGGAGGGAACGGCTGGGAGCGGGGAAGTGGGGTGGACAGTGACAGAGTGTTTGCTGCAAATTTGCTGGGTGCAGACAGTCATTCAATACCTACTTCTTCTTCTTCTTTTTTAAAATCCAGGCTTCTAGGGTTTTGTTTTGTTTGCTTTGTTTTTTAAAGTCTTGTATTGAATTTGTTCCAACATTGTTTTATTTTGGTTTTTTGGCTGCAAGGCATGTGGGATCTTGGTTCCCCAACCAGGGATTGAACCACTGGACCACCAGGGGAGTCCCCAATACCTGCTTTCCTATAAAACTTTAAGGTTGAGAATTACTGCCTTGTTGCTAAAATGTACTATTTATTGCTGAGGCTTTTGTTGCCTGTTGTTTCTGCCTTCTGACAAACCTGCTTTGGGAATTGGCCAAGAAATGCTAGCTTGCTCCTGGGCCAAGCGAGGGCATGTCACTTTCTCACCGGAAAGAATCCCTCCAGAAAAGGCCATTTCTCCTTGTATTACCTACTGGTCTACCACCAACCTCTAGGCCAAAGCTGTGAATATATATTTTCTGTCAGCCTCTTGTGTGTCTGCTCCAGGACCAAGCCTGAGCCTGAAACTTTCTTTGTGCCGGGGAAACTTCCAGACTGGCCCCACACTCCCCACTCAGCTTCTCCGAGGGCAATAAAGCAGCAATTTCTGGCACCAACGTCCAAACAGCAAATGAGAAGTGATGGTTTGCATGGAAAGTACTGTCTGGGAGACAAGAGAAAAAGGCAGCGCCTGTGACAGAGCTGTTCACACTTTCCCTGCACAGCTGGGAGACATTAGCTGATCTCTCCAGACTGGTCTGCTTTCTGGCACCGGTGAGTTAAAACCCCCCAGAGCCTCCAAGGTAAGCTGGACTTCTATCATACGCATTTAGCAGCTAAATCAGCAAAAGTCATTTTCAAATATTCATGCAAAGCTGAATCTTTACCCAAGGTCAGAAGTTCAATAGAAGTTAGCACACACACGCGCGCGCGCACACACACACACACACACAAAGGATTTGCGGGCAGGAGGCAAGAAAAGAAACAGAAAATATGGGTAGATTATCTCGGTTCAAAATCTGCTTTTTCTTGGAAGGGGTTTGTGCTCTGGAAAGCAGATAAAAAATAGTTCTGCAATAAATAGTGTGGAATATATAATATGATAGAATGATGGATATAAACAACATTTCTATGTACATCGAATTCCACATCTGACATTATTGAGTGGATGAAAAGCAGGTTAAACATTTGAAATTTAGTAAATAACCCCCATTTTAGAATGTTTTCTTCACTATACTTACATTGAGCAGTCTGGTCTACCAGACTGTCAGCTGATTTTATACAAAAGTAATATGAAAAATATGTTTATTTTTTTTTATTTTATTTTTTTTTAATTAATTTTTATTTTTTAGTTTGTTTTGCTTTACAATACTGTATTCGTTTTGTTACACATTGACATGAATTAGCCATAGTGTACATGAACTCCCAATCCCTAGTAGCAAAATGTGGGGGGCTCAGTCGCTTCAGTCATGTCCTACTCTTTGTGACCCCAAGGACTGTAGCCCACCAGGCTCCTCTGTCCATGGGGATTCTCCAGGCAGGAATACTGGAGTGGGTTGCCATGTCCTCCTTCAGGGGCTCTTCCAGACCCAGGGATTGAACCTGTGTCTCCTGCGTCTCCTTCATTGTAGGTGAATTCTTTACCTACTGAACCACCTGGGAAGCCCCAGTAGCAAAACATGCAGTCTGTATTGCTTTTGTTGATGTGTCTTAAATCAGATACCAGAAATGTTTTTTATGAACAGCTTTAAGATCTTGTGTTATTTGCATAGTGGAAGGGAAAAATACAAAACAGAACCTCAGAATAGAAAAGGCTGGATTCCAGCCCTACCTCATGATCAGTTAACAGTGAGATTTTCAGAGTGTCATGTAACTATGAAGCTCAGTGTCTTGCTTCCTTCACTATAATGGGAAGTTACTTATGAAAAATTCTACTTTTCTCAATATCAAGTGATCTACTAACAGCTTTTGATTCCATAGTCAGGTGCTATTTCTGTACTATTTGTTTCAGTTCAGTTCAGTTGCTCAGTCATGTCTGATTCTTTGCGACCCTATGGACTGCAGCATGCCAGGCTTCCCTGTCCATCACCAACTCCCAGACCTTACTCAAACTCATGTCCATTGAGTCAGTGATGACATCCAGCTATCTCATCCTCTGTCATCCCCTTCTTCTCTGCCTTCAATCTTTCCCAGCATCAGGGTCTTTTCCAGTGAGTCAATTCTTCACATCAGCCGGCCAAAGTATTGGAGTTTCAGCTTCAGCTTCAGTCCTTCTAATGAATATTCAGGACTGATTTCCTTTGGGATGGACTGGTTGCAGTCCAAGGGACTCTCAAGGGTTTTCTCCAACACCACAGTTCAAAGCATCAATTCTTCAGTGCTCAGCTTTCTTCACAGTCCAACTCTCACATCCATACATGACTACTGGAAAACCATAGCTTTGACTAGATGGACCTTTGTTGGCAAAGGTCTTTTTGTTTATACCCACCTTATTCCAGAAGAAATTCCAAGTTGCTCTATGGGAAGCTTATAGGATTTTGAGGTAGCCCTTGGATTTCAAGTGGTTTTCTTAATCTAAATGGCAATATAAGAATGGATATTGAAAGTGTCAGTTCTACCTTAAAATGGCTTGCAACAGGGTTGAATCTAGAAATTTTCATTTATAACTTGCACCCAAATAATTTCATCTTGCTCACTTAAGTGATCTATGTATTCCCTTATGCACCAACATAGATAAAAATTTAAAAAAGACAAACATCTTTCCATATGTTAGTGATATAATTTTAATATTACAATATAAGAATGGCCTCAAGGACTAATGAGGGCTTCCCAGGTGGCTGAGATGGTAAAGAGTCTGCCTGCAATGCAGGAGACCCACGTTCGATCCCTGGGTCAGGAAGATCCCCTGAAGAAGGGAATGGCAACCCCGTCCAGTATTCTTGCCTGGAGAATCCCATGGACAGAGGAGCTGGTAGGCTACAGTCCATGGGTTGCAGAGTCAGACATGACAGCGACTAACACATACAAGGAGTAATGGCACCTGCTGGCAAATTGCTAATTTAAACACAAAGAAAAAAGAATTCTACTCAAAAACACCGTACTTTTGGTGTTTATTTAATAGATCTGTGGTTTCTCTCTTTTCTAGAGCCAGGGGCTCATGAGAGCAGAGCTAGAGAGACTGAGAGACGAATAGAAACAGCTCTGGCCTTGCCCACCCCTCAAAGAGGAGCATTTGCACTGGTGGTAGTTTTATTTATTGGACTCGTACATAAAATTCACTTAAAGAGAAGGATTTCTTTTTAAATTTTTATTTTATATTGGAGTAGAGTTGATTTACAATGTATTAATTTCAAGTATACTGCAAAGTAATTCAGTTATACATACACATATATCTCTGCTTTTTCAAATTCTCTCTCTTTTTTTTTTTGCTTTACCACCCTATGTGGCATGTGGATCCTAGTTCCCTTAGCATGGTTTTTCCTGTGGTCATGTATGGATGTGAGAGTTGGACTGTGAAGAAGGCTGAGTGCAGAAGAATTGATGCTTTTGAACTGTGGTGTTGGAGAAGACTCTTGAGAGTCCCTTGGACTGCAAGGAGATCCAACCAGTCCATTCTGAAGGAGATCAACCCTGGGATTTCTTTGGAAGGAATGATGCTAAAACTGAAGCTCCAGTACTTTGGCCACCTTACGCGAAGAGTTGACTCATTGGAAAAGACTCTGATGCTGGGAGGGATTGGGGGCAGGAGGAGAAGGGGACGACTGAGGATGAGATGGCTGGATGGCATCACGGACTCAGTGGACGTGAGTCTGAGTGAACTCTGTGAGTTGGTGATGGACAGGGAGGCCTGATGTACTGTGATTCATGGGGTCGCAAAGAGTTGGACATGACTGAGCGACTGAACTGAACTGAACTGAACTAACAGGGATTGGGAGTACAAAGTCTTAAACACTAGACCACCAGGAAAGTTTCTCAAATTCTTTTCCCATTCCTCTGTTTTTAATGTTACAAAAGCTTTTTATTTTATTATATTATTTTTTGTTGACATATAATTGATTTACGATGTTGTGTCAATCTCAGTTGTACAGCAAAAGTGACTCAGTTTTACACATATATACATTTGTTTTTCAAAATAATCTTTTCCATTATGGTTTATCCCAGAAGATAGGATATAGCTACCAGTGCTATAAAGAGGGCTTCCCAGGTGACTGAGTGGTAAAGAATTCTCCTATCAAGCAGGAGACAAGAGTTTGATCCCTGGGTTGAGAAACCCCCTGGAGAAGGAAATGGCAACCCACTCCAATATTCTTGCCTGGGAAATCCCATGGACAGAGGAGCCTGGCGGGCTACAGTCTATGGGATGGCAAAGAGCTGGACACGACTGAGTGACTAAATAGCAGTAGCATCAGCAGCTGTACGGTAGGACCTTGCCCATCCATTCTAAATGCAATAGTTTGCATCTACCAATCGCAAATTCCATCTTCCCCATTCCTGGACAAAACAAAACAAAAAACAAGAACAAGAGTAAAAAAGCAAACAAAAAACCTGATTTAGTTGAAAAGAGGCAAACCAGGAGCAAGGAGAGCAAATGTTGACCGTATTTTTTGGCCTATGATTACATTTTAAAAACTGTATTGCCAATATTTGAAGACATTTTGAGTAAAGTCATTTTACACAAAAATCTGGATTTCTGGGTCTCTTGACAATTGGGGAGAACTGAAAACACTGGTATCTCATTCCGATAGATAACCCAAGCTAGGTGCTGGCTGCCCCTTTAGAAAGTCAGAACCAGGTCACCAGGTCCCTGCACATCTGTGGCCAGAGTTGAGGTGTTCTGTAAGGAGAGCACTCTGAGAGTACAGAGAAAGAAGCAAGAGAGGGTTAGTCCTGCAGCACCCAGCTCACTACATCTGGCATGTTGCCCAAGAGGCATGCCTGCTCCAACTCCAGCTTTGTGGCTTAGACAAATTGAGCTTGAAGGAACAGAACTCAACAGCTTTCACCAGGCCATGGTGCAGCTTCAGACAGATGGGGATTCAGCGGCCTGATCTCCTTGGTAGCATTTTATGAAGAGAGGCTGGTGCTGCTGCTGCTAAGTCGCTTCAGTCGTGTCCGACTCTGTGCGACCCCATAGATGGCAGCCCACCAGGCTCCCCCGTCCCTGGGATTCTCCAGGCAAGAACACTGGAGTGGGTTGCCATTTCCTTCTCCAAGGCATGAAAGTGAAAAGTGAAAGTGAAGTCGCTCAGTCGTGTCTGACTCTTCGCAACCCCATGGACTGCAGCCTACCAGGCTCCTCTGTCCATGGGATTTTCCAGGCAAGAGTACTGGAGTGGGGGTACCATTGCCTTCTCCAGCTAGAGGGGTTAATTTCAGGTAGAACCAGGATGGCATCAGTTTCCTATCACGTATCTAAGGATGGTTGATTGCAGCTCTGATTTTATCTGGAGCTTCCCTGGTGGCTCAGCGGTAAAGAAAAAATTCGCTTTCAATGCAGGGCTGGAGGAGACGTGGGTTCAGTCCCTGGCTTGGAAAGATCCCCTGGAGAAGGAAACGGCAAACCACTCTAGTATTCTTGCCTGGAGAATCCCATGGACAGAGGAGCTTGGCAGGCTACAGTCTCTAGGGTGCAGGGTCAGATATGACTGAAGCAACTTAGCATGTACTGCTTTTATCCAACAGCCCAGCATCTTCCTCCTCCTCCACCTTACAGTGATCTCAGAATCACAGCTGAGATAAGTCAGTTCTGGGGGGTTATGTAAAGAGCTTTTCAAATTTATTTGTATCATGACCTACAGTATGGACTGTATCGGGCCCTGTATACACACAAACTCATATGCACACAAGTTTTGTGTTCTGCCACTTGCCCTTAGTAAATACAAATATCCCATTTTCTATTCAAATCTAGTGTTTCCTTTTAAGCTGCTTTTCATCTACTACGCTGATTTCACAACTCCTACTAGGTCATGATCTAAAGTTTGAAAAACATGATTTACGAGACATGTTTACTTATCTCCTAGGTTTTTAAAGTTCTCTCTCTACACTAGTGATCATAAGAAAGTAAGGTCTATCTGTTATTATCTTAGGTCCTTTTAGATGTGCTATAATTATGTGAATTATGTGAAAAAATTATGTTTGCTTTTGCTTTTACTTTTAGGGATTTAAAGGAAATCTGATATATTAGGATTCTCTAGAGAAATGGAACCATGAGAATGTCTGTGGATATATAAGAGGAGATTTATTGGGCTTCTCTGGTGGCTCAGATGGTAAAGAATCTCCCTGTAATGTGGGAGATTGTAGGTTTCATCCCTGGGTCAGGCAAATCCGCTGGAGAAGGGAATGGCTACCCACTCCAGTATTCTTGCCTGGAGAATTCCACGGACAGGAGTCTGGGGGCCTGTATTCCACTGGGTTGCAAAGAGTCAGACACGACTGAGCAACCAACATTTTCCTTTTCAAGAAGAGATTTATTATAGGAGTTGGCCCCGTGATCAGGGAGGCTGAGAAGTCTCACGATATGCACCTGCAAGCTGGAGACCAGGAACGCTGAGGTGTAGTTCATTCTCAGTCCAAAGTCCTGCAGAGACAGAGGGTAGAAGTCCCATCTGAGACTGAAGGCCTGTGAACCAGGATCGCTGCGGGGGGGTAGAAGACAGTGGATGGTCAGTTCAGACTGAGAGTAAATTCACCCTTCCTCCACCTCTTGTTCTCTGGCTCTCGGTGGACTGCCTGACACCCACCTGCACAAAGGAGGTAAAGAATCTGGTTCAGACCAGACACCAACTCAAATGCTAGTTGTTATGCTCTGAGTCCAAGTCCCCGAACCGACTGAGAGAACAAGTCCACCACAGTAATGCAAAAGCAAGAAGGGAGTTTATTGCTAGCTCAAGCTAGGGCCCATGTCTCATCCAGCGCAGTGGAATCCAACAAGAGCCCCGAACTCCAGAGTATGGCTGCTTATATACAGGCAGTTCTTTGTCTCAGAAACAGGGTAGCTGGCATTACATGATTGGCTGAGCAGAACACGCGCGCACGAACGGAGACTCTCCTGATTAGTTCAAGGGTATAATTCCTGGAGACATAGGTTTAGCTCAAGGGTATGACTCAGGTTTAGCTCAAGGGTATAATTCCCGGAAACATGACTCAGGTTTTTAGGCCTAGTGTAACTCGCTGAGCCTGTCATGGCCGGAGTCTGGTCCCAACACTAGTCTCATTTACAAACACTGTCACAGACACACCTGGAAGGGATGTTGAACCATCTATCTAGGAATCCCTTAGCCCAGTAAAATGAGCACACAAAACTGACAATCACTTTTGGGCTAATTTGGTTTTCTTTTAACATAAAAGACAAACTATGAAACTGATTGCACTCAGATAATGGGGATTCCATCTCTTTCATTTTCACCTTGGGTCTTCCTTCCCTTTATACACAACTATTCATTTTTATTTTTGGTTTATTGTTCCATTTAAAAGATCACACGTACATTTATACACCTGATCTTTTAGAAAGGTAGCGCAGTATAAACACTATTCTAAAGAGGATGTGCTTAGAAGGCTATAGGAGAAAGTTCTCCAAGGTCTTAAGTTGCAACTCTTATAAAAATAGTTATTTTTATTATTAAAATTCAACACAGTTCAGTTCAGTCGCTCAGTCGTGTCCAACTCTTTGTGAACCCATGAATCACAGCATGCCAGGCCTCCCTGTCCATCACCATCTCCCAGAGTTCACTCAGACTCACGTCCATCTAGTCAGTGACGCTATCCAGCCATCTCATCCTCTGTCGTCCCCTTCTCCTCCTGCCCCCAATCCCTCCCAGCATCAGAGTCTTTTCCAATGAATCAACTCTTCGCATGAAGTGGCCAAAGTACTGGAGTTTCAGCTTTAGCATCATTCCTTCCAAAGAAATCCCAGGGCTGATCTCCTTCAGAATGGACTGGTTGGATCTCCTTGCAGTCCAAGGGACTCTCAAGTCTTCTCTAACACCACAGTTCAAAAGCATCATTTCTTCGGCACTCAGCCTTCTTCACAGTCCAACTCTCACATCCATACATGACTACTGGAAAAACCATAGGCTTGACTAGATGGACCTTAGTCAGCAAAGTAATGTTTCTACTTTTGAATATGTTATCTAGGTTGGTCATAACTTTTCTTCCAAGGAGTAAGCGTCATTCGGTATAAAATCACAACTGTTAGGCTAGAACTCTGGTAACCTGAAGAGAAGCATTTCGTTCTGTTAATGATTATATTTTCAGCATTTGTTATGTGCCAGGTACCGTTTTATTAACCCTCATGGTGTCGTCACTAGCTGTCTATTTCATGTGCACGTGTGCTAAGTCACTTCAGTCATATCCGACTCTTTGTGACTCTGTCGACTGTAGCCCACCAGGCTCCTCTGTCCCTGGGGTTCTTCAGGCAAGAATAGTTGAGTGGGTTGCCATGCCCTGCTCCAGGGGATCTTCCTGATCCAGGGATCAAACCCACGTCTCCTGCATTGCAGGTGGATTCTTCACCGAAGAGCCACCAGGGAAGCCCCTATCTATTTTATACATAGTGTCAATAGTGTTATATGTCAGTCCCAATTCATCCAGCACAGGCAACTCTACTCAACGCTCTGTGGTGACCTAAATGGAAAGGAAATCCAAAAAAGAGGATGTATATGGAAACAAAGTAAATGTCTGATTCACTTTGCTGTACACAGAAACTAACACAATATTGTAAAGCAACTATACCCCAATGAAAATTAATGAAAAACATAATAATCCTCATGGCTACCCTATGAGGTAACTGTAATTTAAACTTCATTTTGGAAATGGGGAAACTAAGGCAAGATGGGTTAAGAAGCTTGCATTCTGAAATCCCAGCTACTGAACAGCAGAGCTGGGCTCTGCGCTCACATCCAGGGGTCAGAGTCAGGCTCTTAGCTAGTGCCCATCCTCCAAGGCCAAGCCTTTACCTGTGTCCTCTTGTTTCGTATCATCAGCAGCTTTGCGGTGAACATGCTGAACATTAGTTTTAGTTCTCACCATTTAGGATTTTCTTGTAGGATCATTTCTGTAAATGAATTTTTGAGTTGAGAGGCAAACATATTTTAAATTAAGTATTTTGTAATTAAAAAAAATTATCTTTAGCTCAAGAAAGTGAGAAAGAATCCTTTTGATTATATTGACAATGTGTCCCCATGAAGTTTTTTAAAATTCAACATACAGTAAAAAGTATCAACTTTAATTATGTGGTTCAGTGTTTTGACAAATGTATACAAATGTGTAAACCCATGTAACCACAACCATAATCAAGAAATAGAACATTTCCAGAAACCCCAGAAGTTTCCTTGTGCCCACTTGCACATCCTGCAAGTTTTGAGAACTGATTCCTTTTACTTGAAGTGCTCTGTTTAGAGAGAGAGAGAAACTCTTTGGAAACAGTCCATCTCATTCCCAAATGAACTATCTCCAGGCAGAAATTAATTTTTGTAATTGTCTGTCTTCTTTTCTGCTAGAATCCGTGTCAGAGAGCGTGGACTTGAAGCTGTCAATATTAAAACTGCTTTCACTGTGGGAGCTGAAGGCATGCATCCACGGGGCTCTTACACCAAGCCTAAATTTCTCGTGTTCTGTGGCCACTCTCACCACAAGCCCTGACTTTCTGCATGTGTATATTTGACTTTCATTTTGATATAGAAACACTTAAATAGCTATATTGCTTGTTTCCCTGTGGGAGTGTTGTATATCTGTCCAAAAGATGGGAAATTTCAGTTGTTGAGTGATCAGGAAATGTCACTTTTAATCCACGTATGAAAATAAATGCTATAGACATAACCAACTAAACTAGTATGTAATTATAACTTTAAACGGCATATTATAATGGCATATTATAACTTTAAATGGTCATCTATGTACAAGAAAACTAAAAGCCAAAATTAAGTGAAATGGTGGGTACAAGGTCCTGCTATTTAAGGAATAGCTGGGATGCTGCTGGGGATATTTCCAGAAGGAAAACTGTAATTCGGAAAGATACATGCATCCCAAATGCTCATTGCAGCACTACTTACAATGGAAGCGGCCTAGGTATCCATCAACAGATGGATGGATAAAGAAGGTGTGGTACATGTACTCCTCAGCAATCGGAAAGAGTGAAATAAGGCCATCTGCAGCAACACGGATGGACCTGGAGATGATCACACTAAGTGAGTCAGAAAGACAAATGTTGCACGATATCAATCATATGTGGAATCTAATTTTGAAAATGATATAAATGTACTTCTTTACAAAACAGAAATGGATTTCAAAAACAAACTTATGGTTATGAAAAGGGAAATAGCAGGGGAAGGGAAAAATTAGGAGCTTGGGATTAACATACACGCACTACTATTTATAAAATAATACAAGGACCTACTGCATAGCTCAGGGAATTCTACTCAATATTCTATAATATTCTATAATGACCTATATGGGTAAAGAATCTAAAAAAGAATGAATGTATGCATATGTATCAATATAACTGAATTACTTTGCTGTATGCCCAAAACTAACACAACATGATAAATCAACTATACTTCAGTAAAATAACAGGAAAAAAGAGAAGTTGGGGTGAAAACGTTCCTAATGGGGAAACTGCCTCCTCTTCTCACACCCCAGCCCGCCAGCCCCATCTCGTGTTCTTCTCATGGGTATTATGCTGCCCTTCCATACTGGCACTCCTCGGGTATGACAGTGCCAGACAAAAGTGACAAGTGTTGTATTCAGCACACTATGAGGAACTTCTCCCGGCCCCCATGCTGCACTGGCATTCAGATATCACTTACAAAGCAGCCTTACTGTACCCATCGTCCCACTGAGTTGGTACAGCACACATCTGCTCAGGGCTGCCCCTGGTAAAGAATCCACCAGCCATGGCACCCCACTCCAGTACTCTTGCCTGGAAAACCCATGGACAGAGGAGCCTGGTAGGCTACAGTCCATGGGGCCGCAAAGAGTCGGACACGACTGCGTGACTTCACTAGTGACTAGTGACTAGCAATGTGGGAGACCTGGGTTACAACATGTGTTGGAACTGTGGAAAACATGTAGGACACTTCTTTGCAAAACTGAACTTTTGCTGCCAATCGCCACAGAATGGTTCCACCTAGTTACCAGTTAGAAAGAAGCTACTGCATGCTTTCTGGAACATTCCCTTGTGATCACATGAGGAGTCCCACAAAACAGTTTGGACTCTGTAACCTTGAAAACTAGTGACTTTTTAATTGAAAAACAAAGCGTGTCTTTTTGAAAATAATAATAATAAAATATTAAATAAATACAATGAAAATTGTCCCCAATATTTAAAGATTGACTCTCACTATTAATATTTTGATGTTTACTTCTGCAAACTTAAAATTTCAAGTGTTTATTAGTTTAGTTTTCATAGCACAATCAATACATGAACAACATTTCTTCCCATTAGACATAGTATGGTATACTGATCAATGGCACAGACCCAAGATTACCTGGTTACCATCTAGGATCTGCCAATTACTAGTTGTGTGACTGTGAGTAAATTAATCTTCCTGTGCTTCAGCTTCCTCATCTGAAACATAGTGATAATTTCAGTGCTTGCTTCCTAGGGTTGTGGCCAGAAGGAGACAAATTAATATTGTAAAGTATTTAGTAGCAAAGGATATATTATCATTGCAATATCATCATAACTGAATTTATTTCTAGGGCAAGAATAGAGACACAGACATGGAGAATGAACTTATGGACACGGACCGGGGCCGGGAGGGTGGGATGAACTGAGAGAATAGCATTGACATATACACCCTACCTTGTGTAAAATAGCTAGCTAGCGGAAAACTGGGGCATAGCTCAGTTCGGTGCTCTGTGATGACCTAGAGGGGTGGAATGAGAGGGGTGAGAGGGAGGCCGAGAAGGGAGGGGCTGATTGTTGTACGGCAGAAACCAACACAACATTGTAAAGCAATTATCCTTCAATTAGAAAATTTGTAAGGAACCAATATCATCATGACTATAAAACCCATTAGCCAACATAGATTCACTGAACACCGCCCTTGCTCACCATCTCCCCAGTTCCAACCCCCTCTGCAGGGATGACCCAGATTAGACTCACAGCAAAGAATCCAACCTTCCCAGTGCTCTGATCTCTAAGGATAAATTTATGAGCGAGTTCTGGCTCCCACTAGAGTTAAGAGGATTAAGAGAAGGAAACACTTTGAGCATCTTAAGGATGCTTTGTGGATGGAGTGAAAGTAGAGAGGGGCAGGAATTGTTGGGGCAAAGCGAAATGGTTTCTCAAATGGAGAAAGTGACTGACTGTAAAACCGCCCTGCTTCTTCTGCAGCTTTTGGTTGGAAAAAGCAAATAATCTCAGGGCTGCTCTGGTCCGTCTTGGCTGTTGCTGCCAAGGCTGGGTACCATGGTCTTTACACACTTCTACAATGATAAGTCAAAGTTTGTACTTTTACCTGCATAATTAGGGACAGTAAAGTCAGACTGTCCTCTCTTCCATTTCAGAGACTTTTGTCCTGTGCAACTCAGCCTCAAGCATCTTCCTCCTCGTTTCTCGCTTCGTGTTGTGGGATTTGTCATCCTCCCTGACTGTGGGTAGTTTCCTCCCCGTGGCTGCAGACATCACTTCTTGACAGTTCACAGTTTCTCACTCTGCTTCTCATCGTGCTTGGAGAAGGAAGATCTCTTTTTACTTAGTTCAAATTCTGGGCAAGGTGGGTCTGCACTGGGTCAGGTGCTAGGCCCCTGAAATCATCAGCTAAGGATGCTGGGGCTGGTGGGAGAACATGTCCCCCAACAGGGCTTGGAGCCGCGGGACAGTGCTCTCTCAGTGATGGTGGGGGCTGAGCACCTCCGCCACGACCCTTCCTTAATTTCCTTCTGCTCTCTGCCCTGCGTCCCCTCAGTTTCATTACTCAGTGCATGCTGTGGGTGTGACTTTTGCTCTTGTGTGCCACTGGCGCCATCTGCTCCTGCCTCTCTCCTTTGATGTCATGATACAGATGGCAAGGCCATACTGGGAAGTGGCACTTACTTCAATATGGCAGCTCTGGCTCCGTCCCGCCTGCTCCGGCCTCAGTGCTGCTGGGGAGTAATCCAGCTCGTGTGAAAGTCTAATAATGGAATCACGCTTACATTTAGGTTTAGCCTCTGAAATCCCATTATAAATGACTGGAACTAGATGCACTCCCTCCAAAATAGGCATCTTCGACAATAGGAGTGAGTATCTAGGATGGTTTAAAAGGTAATCCAATCAATTTTTTAAGGAATCATGACAACTTGCTACTAACAACCCAGGAAAGTTCAGGAATATTGTTCCTGTTATAAACAGTAGAAAATATCTTACAAATTTGCTTGTTAATTTGACCATGTAGGTGTCAGAGCTAATCAGTCAACAGCTACAGCTAATGCAGGAAAGAAGAAAAATTAATATTCATTAGACTCTTGTTTACACTTCTGTTGTCAAGGTTAATCAGTTTGCTTTAAGCACAGCATTTCGCTCTTATTAAAGTCATTAGTATCCTTCAGTACATAAAGAACACTTGGGCTCACTAGTATCTGATTTATACATTACATACATTGCAAAGGGAGCCATGCTTAGGCCATTTTTTTTCTGGGATGTAGACAAAGCTTTTTTAGATCAATCAATTATTATTCTTCACAATAGAATAAAATTTTTAAAATGGAACCAACATTTAGGTATTTGGTTATATTCTCAGTTGCAGAAAGTAACAATGAT
This sequence comes from Aepyceros melampus, assembly GCA_006408695.1. NCBI lineage: Eukaryota > Metazoa > Chordata > Mammalia > Artiodactyla > Bovidae > Aepyceros > Aepyceros melampus. Next base: position 249,424 of record SJXQ01005111.1, read on the forward strand.
TCCACTTTTCAGCTTAGCACATGCACTGCTGCTGCTAAGTTGCTTCAGTCGTGTCCGACTCTGTGCGACCCTATAGACAGCAGCCCACCATGCTCCTCTGTCCCTGGGATTCTCCAGGCAAGAATATCGGAGAGGGTTGCCATTGCCTTCTCTAAACACATGCACTACATAGACTCAAATCAAAGCAATCTCTACCAGCACTGGCAATGCAAAAAGAAAAATTTGGTATTTTATTTACCCTTGTGTCAGAAATGATCATGGTAAACAACTGTGATTAAAGTTGTTTTGTTTTTTTTTTTTTCACTGAAGAATAGTAAACATAGCTTGTATTCCACGGTTGTAATCTTATCAGGGGCTTCCCTGGTGACTCAGTGGTAAAGAATCCACCTGCAATTCAGGAGACGCAGGTTTAATCCCTGGGTTGCGAAGGTCCCTGGAGAAGGAAATGATGACCCACTCCAGTATTACTGTCTGGAAAATCCCATGGACAGAGGAGCCTGGCAGGCTACAGCCCATGGGTTCAAAGAAGAGTCAGACACGACTTAGCGACTAACCAACAACGAATCTTATCAGAGGATTCACTTTCCCTATTTCAAATAGGAAATGGCTCTTTTTAGTAATTTTTCACACCCTTCCAAGTGTGGAGCTCGTAATCTGATGGATATCCCGGCCAGACATCGTTCTGGTTTACTTCTCAACAGCACTTTGCACAGGAGAAGTGAACCTGGGAAAAACTCCCTCTGCTCATAATCCCATGGAGAGAGCTGATACATGTCACGTGGATCTCAGCTTTCAGCTGAGCTTCCTTAGTGCTTAGTTCCAGAAACAGGAATTATGATGGCTTACTCAGCAAAGACTCATCCTGACACCCAGGTACTTTGAACTCTGAAGCCTGCTCAGGATGCGTCAGCATAAGGCTCAGGCTCCATGGAAACAGTCTGTTCTTTAAGCTGGTATGGAGCTGTGTTGTTTTTCCTTTTTTTTTTTCATCCTGTGTCCCAGTGACTAGGATGCTCTGGAGGAAATGCCCCTTAGCAATAAGAAGTAGAACAAACAACATTTCTTCTGTATCCAAGTTTACACGTTTCCATGACAGTGAATATGGAGGAGCCTCAGAGGACAAAGATTTTTTCAGTAACTGCTGTAAGAGGACTGAATATTAATTATTCTCAAACTAAAAAGTTGTTTTTAGCATATTGCTTCCAAGACAATATATTTATAGAGTAAGAGAGTTCATTCATTCTTTGGTGGGGCCATTTGTCATCCATTCTGGTAGTTTTTTTTTTTTTCCTGAAAGCTCTTAAAAACAACTGGACATTCCATTGAAGCACTCTTGACATTTTCTGTAGACAGATGACATATAGAACTTTCAGCAAAAAATAATCTCCACAACACCATAGAAATGTTGAGGAGAGTATTTGGGAGTAGTATTAATTATTTATGAGTGAGAAAAGACTGAATCTCCTGCCATATTGAAAATAGCTATCTATCTGGCCTGGAGTCTTGGTTTGGCTTCTCAAGTTATTTACCACCTAAATTTGCACTGCCCAATACAATGGCCACTAGCCACTTGTAGGCATTAAATTAAAGTTTAAGTTAATTTAAACTAAATAAGATGAAAACTTAAGTTCCTCAGCCATATTTAAGTATTTAGTATCCACAGGGGCTGGTGGCCACCCTATTGAATGGTACCAGAAGATAATATTCCTGTCATCTCAAAAACCTTTATTGGACAATGTTAATATAAAACTTAGGCAGTCCTCATCAATCACAAAAATGATCTATTCTTCAATCATTTTAGAGATTTTCATTTGTTTTGCTGAACAAAAATCTTTGATAACTGTAATTATCTGTATGTACTATATGATAAAAAATAAATTTAAAGCAAAACAAAACCCAGTCCAAGAAAATAAGTGCAAATTATTTAATATCGAATTTAAAAAAAAAAATCAAACTCCCTGTTTAAAGAATAAGCACCAAACAACAAACTTTTGGATTCAAATCGGGAAGAGTATCAGTTACATACTTTCAAAGTGTAAGTTGTATGAAGTAAATAAGCTAATAAATAAGTATATGGGCCCCCTTTTTTGTGAGGATTTGAAGATATAAAATACATAAACATCATTGACACAACACAACAGTGCCTTGTTAAAAACAACTATAGCCACATTTCTAATCTTACCGTCAGAACTCACACCAAGGACTCCTGCAATCACTAGCAAGCACAAAAAATAGCCTAACCGACTGACAAGGAATCCTCTTTCAGGTTCAGTTTGTCAAAAATGCACCAATACTAGTTAGCCTAACATCTTGACCACATTGACTGTGTCAATGATTATATAAGCACTCTTTTTCAGGAGATTGAGACTGCCTAAGAAGGAATACAAAAACCCAAATTATCAAGAAACATTATCATAAACCCCTGGAACTCCTGTTTCCCACCAGGTCATCCTTTGGAACACTGGTGATGCCTCCAGACTTTAATGGCACAGAAGTTGTTAGGTTTTTAATGAGGACAGGTTGAAAAAGGAAGCCTAGTGGCTTCTCTGCTGGTCCAGTGGTTAAGGCTCCACCCTTTCAATGGAGGGGAGGTGGGTCTGATGCCTGATGGAGGAACTAAGAGCCCACATGCTGCAGGGCAACTACGCCCGTGTGCTGCAACTACTGAGCTCACAAGCTCTGAGTCCTTGAGCTACAGCTAGAGAGAAGCCTGCACACCGCAGTGGAGATACGCCACACCCCACAACTACAGCCAGATGCAGAAAAAGAAATAAATATGTCTTAAATGTGAATGGATTCACACTTACAGTTTCTTCTGAAATCCCATGTAAAGAACTGAGTCCATGGCTGATCTCAGGGTAATGATTAGGTATTCATGGAGAGCTAGTGAAATTCTCTAAGATTAGATTTTAGAAGTAATGCATTATGGGAAACAGAAAATCCAGACCTTAGAGACTAATTTTGATTCTTTTATGTAAACAGTGGGAATCAGGAAAACATTGGGTATTGGGAAAACACCCAAAAGTTTTGTCTAGAAATAAATCCTTCTATTCTCCCCTCCTGGAAAGGAGCTAAGACTGACTGATCAGAGGGAATCTGTAACTACAATAGATATTGATTTTTCTCTTCTCTTCCTTCCACCTGGTCACTGGTGGAAGCTCTGGTCACAGCTCTCAGTTCTAATCACAGTATTTATTCCTATGTCATATGTGTTCTGGGCACATCAGCAGTTATGGGGCCCAAAAATAACTGGTTAGTCTCAGTGTTGTGGTAAATGGTGCATTTTTGATATGCACTTAAGATATTTTCAACTTACTATGGGTTGATCAGGACGTAACCCCATGATAAGTCAAGGAAGATCCTTATATTCATACACACACACAAAAGGCATCCATGTGGCCTTTTGTGACAACATGGATGAACCTTGAGGACACTGTGGTAAGTGAAAAAGTCAGAGAGAGAAAAACAAATATTAAATGCTCTCATTTATATGTGGAAAATAAAGAACCTGAATCATCCAGGGAACTGTGCACAATATTTTGTAATAACTTCTATGGCAAAAGAATCTGAGAAAGAATGGATACAAGTATATGTATAATCGAATCAATTTGCTGCACATCTGAAACTAAGACAACATTGTAAATCAACTATGCGTGCTAAGTCACTTTGGTTTTGATGCCTCACCCCACCATGCCCTGTCCTAGGGCACTGAAAAGTGTGTAAAAGGGTTGGTTGCTCTGTCGTGTCCAACTCTGCGACCCCATGGATTGTAGCCTGCAAGGCTCCTTGGTCCAACGGATTCTCGCAAGAACACTGGAGTGGGTGGTTCCCTTCTCCAGAAGATCTTCCCAAACTAAGGATCAAACCCGTGTCTCCTGTGGATCCTGCATTGAAAGCAGATTTTTTTTTTTTTACCACTGAGCCACCAGGGAAGCCCCATATGCAAATATAAAATCAAAATTACATTAAATTTTTTTTTTCTAAAAAGCTGAATCATAGAAATAAAGAGCAGAATGATGGCGTCAAGGGTATGAGAGAGAAATGAGGATGTGAGAGAAATGAGAGTTGTTGCTCAGGGGCGGGTGCTTTCAGTTATGAGATGAATGAGCTCTGGGCTCCTAATGGACTGCCTCATGGCTACAGTTCACACAGAATCACATACTTCAAAGCTGCTCAGAGGCGTTCTTAAATGTTCTCACCACCAAAAAGAAATAGTAATTGTGTGACTAGATGGAGGAATTTATGACCCTTATTGCTGTAATCATTTTGTAATATATATAGGTGTGTATTAAACCTATACAGTGTTATATGTCAACTGTATCTTCATAAAGCTGGAAAAAGAAGAATTCTACATTATCCCATGTGTACATATGAAAGCAATCATATGAAAGGAGATACTTCTTCCATGACTCTTTTAATTGTCTAAAATCAGTCATTATCTAGATGTTGGAAGGTCAGAGGAAAGTTGGAGAAATAATAAATCTTAACACGAGTCAACATGAGAGCAAGGAGAAGCTCATGGAATTCCAGCCTGCAGTCATGGATGTGTTCCAAGTGTGATGACTGATGTCTACACTAGTCACGTTATGGAGGGGCTGTACTTGCTCCAAGATCCCAAAAAGACAAAAATTTTTTTTTTTTTTTTTGGTAGTATCATGCAGCATGTGGGATCTTAGTTCTCCAACCAGGGATCAAACTGGAACTCTTGCAGTGGAAGCTCAGAGTTCTAATCACTGGACCACCAGTTAAGTCCCAAGAATCTCAAAGGAGAGAAACAGAGAACAAGCTGACATCTCTCTGTTTAGCACAAGGCAGAACCTGAGAATTTTGCTTCAGGGAACTGGAGGAGAGGAAGTTTTTGTTCTGTATCATTCTGAGTCAGGGTTCTGCCCTCTGCTTTCTGGGATATCTCTCAGGATGGGTTTTCATCTTCCTGTCTGTTTCGAGTCATTTGTGAAATTTGAGGCTAATAACCTGGTACACTCACCAGTCAGGATGACTGTGCCTTCAGGTGACTGAAGAGCCAGCTAACCTGGGCTCAGCCATGAAGGTATTGCCTGTTCATGCAGGAAAAACCTGTCGGTGAAAGTGAGTGGTTCTTGGGCTACCCCGGCAGTTTTCTCCCATCCAAGTACAGATCAGGCCCGACCCTGCTGAGCTTCCAAGATCAGACAAGATTGGCCATGTTCCTGGTGGTAGGGCTGTAGACCCCAGGAGCTTCCTGATGGGAGGTGTGCAGGTCCTCTGCCCCTCCTTGACTTGAAATGGCAAAGGTGGTTCCAGACGTCTCATTCTCACACTTTGTAGTTCAAGTTTCAAGCTGGGAGCAGTGAGGGCAGGTGGGAGAATGAGAGAAAGAAAATCCCCCAAACTGCCCATCTGCCTTCAAGAAAGAGGAAGTATCTTCCAAGGACCCCCTGGGCAGATGTTCCTGTGTCTCCTTGGCCAAAACAATTCTCTCGCTGAGAGAGAGGGTGGGGAAAAAGCATTTGGTTTGCTATCCTCTGGGGCAGGAGAGATGGAGACACACAGAGCCGGCCACCTCAGACCAGAGCCATGAATATTAAATGGGATAAACCATGGAAAACAATGTTCACAGGCACACGTTGTGAATATTCAACAAGAAAACAACACTTAGTTGCTATTGTTATTTGCCTTGAAGAGAGAGCATTTTAATGGAGAGACTTTTTTTTGCTTCCTTTACATGTTTGAGTGTTGTGATATCTGTGATGAGAACAGAATTGAAATCATAGTAAGTTTCTGTTATATCTGTTTCAAAATGATATTGGCTTTGATGGTGAGTGCACCATTAACACAGTTTTCAAGCAGGATTAAAAGGATCTCTGTTCTTTAGGTGGGAACATGAAGTCTGGGATCCCTTCTAGTATGAAAATGAAGTCATTCAGTCATGTCTGACTCTTTGTGACCCCGTGGACTGTAACCTACTAGGCTTTTCCGTCCATGGGATTCTCCAGGCAAGAATACTGGAGTGGATTGCCATTTCCTTCTCCAGGGGATCTTCCCAACCCAGGGATCGAACCCGGGTCTCCTGCATTGGAGGCAGAGCTTTAACCTCTGAGCCACCAGGGAATCCTTCTAGTGTAAGCTTCTACAATTCTACACTGCAACCACTTAGAGGCTCAAGACACAGGTCTTTCTCTTAGCTTAAAATGGACTTAATTTATGCTTCCTTAGTGGCTCAAATGGTAAAGAGTCTGCAGGAGACCTGGGTTTGATCCCTGGGTTGGGAAGATCCCCTGGAGAAGGAAATGGCACCCCACTCCAGTATTCTTGCCTGGAGAATCCCATGGATGGAGGAGCCTGGGGGGCTATAGTCCATGGGGTTGCATAGAGTCAGACATGACTGAGTGGCTAACACACACATTTTATGCTTGGGGTTAAACTGCAGTGTTCTGGCTGGGTCCAGAATTTCTAATATGAGGACATAAGTGATGATTAAAAGTCTACAATTGTGGTGAGATATCCAGTTCTTTCATAATTATCAGAGAACCTTTGCCTAAATACTGATGACTACAAAATAACATTAATTTTTTTTCAGGTTGAGAGGTACAGAACTCATTTTAGTTCTAGATCTTGAAATTCCAAACACTGTTATCTCTTCAAATTAAAAATGAGCAATAGAGAGAAACATATTCCACAGACAAGAGTGTGGGCCATCTCAGAATCTGAGAACGGCCTGGAAGTACAGTGTGGTTAGTTTTTATGGGCTGAGTAATTTCATAGGCTGATGAATGGGAGGATTATGCCAACTGTTTTGGGGAAGAGGCAGAAATTTCAAGAAATTGGGCCACCGCCTACTTTTTGGTCTTTGGTGGCCAGGCTTGGAACTGTCATGGTGCCTGTGGGTGTGTCATTTAGCTTGCTGATGTATTACAAAGATCGTCCATTCTTAAAATGATGATATATTTCCCATTTTATGAGCTTCTCTGTCCCCTGTGCATTCTCCATCCCTTTGCTAGGATTTTGTGCGCTATGAACGTGTTAGGCTGGTGTAAATGATATTTGCTGTGTATGATTTGTTTCCCCGCCTCAAGCCTGCCAGAAGGCAGGTGTTATATCTTGAGAGCTCTCTTACCAAGCCCAAGTTTTAAATCAGACACGAACACACCATCTTGATATAACCCTGGGCCCTGAAGTACATGGATGAGCAGAATGACAGCCACGTTGGGAAACTATCTCTGACAAGAGTAAGCTGGTTGAAAAACACCAGCAGTGACTCAACCAGGGGAAAAGGTGACTTCTCAAATGGAAAGAGGTGCTGAAAGTTGCATAAACTCTCCCTGCGCTATTTCACGCTTCTCTAGGCTATCCGGGGAGCGCACAGCAGACGTGCAGAGCTGCTTACCGAGAAGCTCAGGTACTTGCTTCATCCGTCATCAACATCTTCTCTGCACATGTTCTCTTCAACCTCTTTCCATCTGGCTTCCGTGCTGCCACTCACCAAAGCTGTTCTGTTCGAGGCACCAAGGACCCACACTTGGTGACACTCTACAGTTGTTTTTCCATCTTCGCCTTCCTTGTCCTCTGAGCATCATTCAACAGGGTGACGATGCCTTCTTCCTGTGTGGCTCTGGTGATGTCATACTCTCCCTGTGCTGTTTCTTCCAGTCCAGCTGTTCCTCCTCAAGACATTTTCCTTGGCTGTTGTTGTTGTTCCATTGCTAAGTCATATATGATTCTTTGCAACCCCATGGATTATAACACTCTAGGTTTTCCTGTCCTTCACTGTCTCCCAGAGTTTGCTCAAATTCATATCCATTGAGTCAATGATGCTATCCAACCATCTCATCCTCTGCTGCCGCCTTTGCCTTTCGCCTTCAATCTTAACCATCATCAGGGTTTGTTTTTTTTTTTCTCCAATGAATTGGTTCTTTGCATCAGGTGACCAAAGTATTAGAGCTTAAGCTTCAGCATCAGTCCTTGCAACGAATATTCAGGGTTGATTTCCTATAGGATTGACTGGTGTGATCTCCTTGCAGTCCAAGGGACTCCCAAGAGTCTTCTCCAGCACCACAGTTCAAAAACATCAATTCTTTAGCACTCAGCCATCTTTATGGTCAAACTCTCACATCCATACACGACTACTGAAAAACCATAGCTTTGACAATACAGACCTTTCCTGTCAAAGTGATGTCTCTGCTTTCTAATACACTGTCTGTGTGCTAAGTTGCCTCAGTCATGTCCAATTCTTTGCAACCCTATGCACAGTAACCCACCAGGCTCCTCTGTCCGTGGGATTCTCCAAGCAAGAATACTGGAGTAGGGTGCCATGTGCTCCTCCAGGGGATCTTCCCAGTCCAGGGATCGAACAGCATCTCTTACGTCTCCTGCATTGGCAGGCAGGTTCTTTACCACTAGCACCACCTGGGAAGCAATACACTGTCCAGGTTTGTCGTAACTTTCCTTCCAAGAAGAAAACATCTTTGAATTTCATGGCTGCAGTCACCATCCACAGTGATTTTGGAGCCCGAGAAAATGGGCTCTTTCTTGGACTCTTCCCGCTTTACTCCAGCTCCTATTATTGCAGGTCACTGATCTTCAGTTGTGTTCCTCCTCGTCTTTCTGTCCACACTCTCACTAAGTCTTGACATTTCATCTTTAGCCAAGGCTGACCTGTCTCCAGGGAGGAACTTCTCCTCTGAATCCCATGTCCATGAGTGACCAGTGGATTTCACACCAGACAATTGCAGGAGTCAGGCTCTCCCTTCCCCCACTACCACCATGTGACTTAATTCATGTCCCTCCACCCCACCCCCTGCCTTTCCTGGAAAATGGTACCATCACTCACTCAGTTAATAACTCCTTAAGCCTGGGAGTCATACTTGAATACTCCTTCTCTAGTGCTTTCAAGACCAGCCAAGCAGCAATTCCCGTCAGTTCATCCTCCAAACTTGTATCACATTCATCCACTCACTTTCTCCACCCCCACCACTGCACCTGGTCTAACGACTAGCATCCCTCACCCTGTGGGATGCAGCAGCCTCCTAGCAATGCTCTTAGCTTCTTTCCTTGGCTCCCCAATAATTTATTCTTGGGCAGTGGTCAAAACTAGGATCATATACAGCATCTCCTACTCAAAACTCTGAAAGGGTTCTTCAGTTCAGTTCAGT
>SJXQ01005112.1:0-24208 GCA_006408695.1 Aepyceros melampus
GAATGTTGAGCTTTAAGCCAACTTTTTCACTCTCCTCTTTCACTTTCATCAAGAGGCTTTTTAGCTCCTCTTCACTTTACACATGGTTGACTATTTTTCCCAGCACCAACTATAAAGAGATTGCCTTTTTTCCATTGTATATTTTTGACTCCTTTGTCAAAGATAACGTGTCTATAGGGTGCATGGATTTATCTCTGGGCTTTATATTTTGTTCCATTGATCTATATTTCTGTATTTGCACCAGTACCATACAGTCTTGAGGACTGTAGCTTTGTAGTATAGTCTGAAGTCTGGTAGGTTGATTCCTCTGGTTTCATTCTTCTTTCTCAAGATTGCTGTGGCTATTCAAGGTTTTTTGTGTTTCCTTACAACTTCTGAATTTATTTGTTTTAGTTCTGTTAAAAACATCATTGCTAGCTTGATAGAGATTGCATTGAATCTATAGATTGCTTTGGATAGTATACTCATTTTCACTATATTGACTCTTCCAATCCATGAACATGGTATATTTCTCCATCTATTTGTGTCATCTTTGATTTCTTTCATCAGTGTTTTATGGTTTTCTATAGGTAAATTTATTCCTAAGTACTTTATTCTTTTCATTGCAATGGTGAATGGGATTGTTTTCTTAATTTTTCTTTCTGTTTTCTCATAGTTAATGTATAGGAATCCTGTGTATTAATTCTATATCCTGCAACTTTACTATATTCATTGATTAGCTCTAATAATTTTCTGATGCTGTTTTTAGGGTTTTCTATGCAAGGGATCATGTCATCTGCTAACAGTGAGAGTTTTACTTCTTCTTTTCTAATCTGGGTTCTTTGTAATTTCTTTTACTTCTCTAATTGCTGTGGCTAGGACTACCAAAACTATGTTGAATAGTAGTAGTGAGAGTGGCCACCCTTGTCTCATTCCAGATTGTAGAGGAAATTTGTTCAATATTTTGCCACTGAGCATAATGTTTCCTGTGGGTTTACCATATATGGCTTTTATTATGTTGAGGTATGTTCCTTCTATACCTGTTTCTGGAGAATTTTTATCATAAACAGGTGTTGAATTTTGTCAGAGGCTTTCTCTGCATCTATTGAGGTAATCATATGGTTTTTATCTTTCAGTTTGTTAATATGGTGTATCACATTGATTGGTTTGTGAATATTGAAGAATCCTTGCATCCCTGGGATAAACTCCACTTGATCATGATGTATGATCTTTTAAATATGTTGTTGGATTCTGTTTGCTAGAATTTTGTTGAGGATTTTTGCATCTATGTTCATCAGTGATATTGCCTGTAGTTTTCTTTTCTGTCACAACTTTGTCTGGTTTTGGTATTAGGGTGATGGTGGCCTCATAGAATAAGCTTGGGAGTTACCTGCCTCTGCAATTTTCTGGGGAGAAGGCAATGGCACCCCACTCCAGTACTCTTGCCTGGAAAGTCCCATGGGTGGAGGAGCCTAGTGGGCTGCAGTCCATGGGGTCGCTAAGAGTCGGACACGACTGAGCGACTTCACTTTCACTTTTCACTTTCATGCATTGGAGAAGGAAATGGCAACCCACTCCAGTATTCTTGTCTGGAGAATCTCAGGGATGGGGGAGCCTGGTGGGCTGCCGTCTATGGGGTTGCACAGAGTCGGACATGACTGAAACGACTTAGCAGCAGCAGCAGCAGCAGCAGCAATTTTCTGGAAGAGTTTGAGTAGAATCAGTGTTAATTCTTCTCTAAATGTTTGAAAGAATTCACCTGTGAAGCCATCTGGTCCTAGGCTTTTTGTTTCTTGGAAGATTTTTGATTACACCTTCGATTTTCATGCTTGTGATGGCTCTGTTAAGATCTTCTACTTCTTCCTGGTTAAGATTTGAAAGGTTATACTTTGCTAAGAATTTATCCATTTCTTCCAAGTCGTGCATTTTATTGGCATATAATTGCTCATAGTAGTCTCTTATGATCTTTTTTATTTCTGTTTTCTGTTGTGATTTCCCCATTTTTATTTCTTCGATATTCATTTTCATTGATTTGATTCTTTTACCTTTTTTTCCTTGATGAGTCGGCTAATGGTTTTTGCATTTTTATTTATTTATTTATTTTTTATTTTATTTAATTTTTAATTTTTATTTTTACTTTATTTTGCTTTAAAGTATTGTATTGGTTTTGCCATACATTGACATGAATCCACCACGTGTGTACATGAGTTTCCAATCCTGATTCATCTTCTCAAAGTACCAGTTTTAAGTATTGTTGATGTTTGCTATAATAAAATGTCATCTTATTTTATTTTTTCTTTTATTTATGCTATGATTTCTTTCCTTCTATTAACTTTGTTTGTTCTTCTTTTCCTTTTTTTTCTATTTGCTTTAGATGTAAAGTTAGGTTTTTTATTTGTTGTTTTTCTTGTTTCTTGAGGTGGGCTTGTATTACTATGAATCTCTCTTTTAATACAGCTTCTACTGAATCCCATAGGTTTTGAGTTGTTGTGTTTCCATTTTTCATTTTTTCTATACATACTTTGAATTCCTTCTTGACTTCTTCCATGATTTGTTGGTTATTCAGAAGCATGTTGTTTGGCCTCAGTATGTTTCTTTTTATTTTAATTTATTTATTTTAATTGGAGGCTAATTACTTTACAATATTGTAATGGTTTTTGCAATATATTGATATGAATCAGCCATGGGTTTACATGAGTTCCCCATCCTGAACCCCCCTCCCACCTCCTTCCCCATTCCATCCCTCTGGGTCATCCCAGTGCACCAGTCCGAGCACCGTCTCATGCATTGAACCTGGACTGGTGATCTGTTTCAGATATGATAATATACATGTTTCAATGCTATTTTCTCAGATATACCACCCTTGCTCTCCCCCACAGAGTCCAAAAGACTGTTCTATACATCTGGTCTCTTTGCTGTCTCGCATACAGGGTTATCATTACCATCTTTCTAAATTCCATATATATATGTTAGTACACTGTATTGGTGTTTTTCTTTCTGGCTTACTTCACTCTGTATAATAGGCTCCAGTTTCGTCCACCTCATTAGAACTGATTCAAATGTATTTTTTTAATGGCTGAGTAATATCCATTGTGTATATGTACCATANCATTCTAAATTCCATATATATGTGTAAGTATACTGTATTGGTGTTTTTCTTTCTGGCTTACTTCACTCTGTATAATAGGCTCCAGTTTCATCCACCTCATTAGAACTGATTCAAATGTATTTTTTTAATGGCTGAGTAATATTCCATTGTGTATATGTACCATACATTTCTTGTCCATTCATCTGCTGATGGACATCTAGGTTGCTTCCATGTCCTGCCTATTATAAACAGTGCTGTGATGAAGATTGGGGTACAGGTATCTCTTTCAATTCTGGTTTCCTCAGCAGTGTGTATGTCAGCAGTGGGATGACCGGGTCATATGTCAGTTCTCTTTCCAGTTTTCTAAGGAATCTCCACACTATTCTTCATAGTGGCTGTACTAGTTTGCATTCCCACCAACAGTGTAAGAGGGTTCCCTTTTCTCCACACCATCTCCAGCATTTATTGCTTGTTGACTTTTGGATCGCAGCCATTCTGACTGGTGTGAAATGGTACCTCATTGTGGTTTTGATTTGCATTTCTCTGATAATGAGTGATGTTGAGCATCTTTTCATGTGTTTGTTAGCCATCTGTATGTCTGCTTTTGAGAAATGTCTCTTTAGTTCTTTGGCCCACTTTTTGATTGGGTAGTTTATTTTTCTGGAATCGAGCTGCAGGAGCTGCTTGTATATTTTTGAGATTAGTTGTTTGTCAGTTGCTTCATTTGCTATTATTTTCTCCCATTTTGAAGGCTGTCTTTTTCACCTTGCTTATGGTTTCCTTCATTGTGCAAAAGCTTTTAAGTTTAATTAGGTCCCATTTGTTTATTTTTGCTTTTATTTCCAATATTCTGAGAGGTGAGTCATAGAGGATCCTGCTGTGATGTATGTCAGAGAGTGTTTTGCCTATGTTTTCCTCAATGAGTTTTATAGTTTCTGGTCTTACATTTAGATCTTTAATCCATTTTGAGTTTATTTTTGAGTATGGTGTTAGAAAGTGTTCTAGTTTCATTCTTTTACAAGTGGTTGACCAGTTTTCCCAGGTTTCCTTCATTGTGCAAAAGCTTTTAAGCTTAATTAGGTCCCATTTGTTTATTTTTGCTTTTATTTCCAATATTCTGGGAGGTGGGTCATAGAGGATCCTGCTGTGATGTATGTCAGAGAGTGTTTTGCCTATGTTTTCCTCAATGAGTTTTATAGTTTCTGGTCTTACATTTAGATCTTTAATCCATTTTGAGTTTATTTTTGAGTATGGTGTTAGAAAGTGTTCTAGTTTCATTCTTTTACAAATGGTTGACCAGTTTTCCCAGCACCACTTGTTAAAAAGATTGTCCTTTCTCTATTGTATATTCTTGCCTCCTTTGTCAAAGATAAGGTGTCCATAGGTGCATGGATTTATCTCTGGGCTTTCTATTTGGTTCCACTGATCTATATTTCTATCTTTTTGCCAATACCATACTGTCTCGATGACTGTGGCTTTGTAGTAGAGCCTGAAGTCAGGCAGGTTGATTCCTCCAGTTCCATTCTTCTTTCTCAAGATTGCTTTGGCTATTCAAGGTTTTTTGTATTTCCATACAAATTGTGAAATTATTTGTTCTAGTTCTCTGAAAAATACCATTGGTAGCTTGATTGGGATTGCATTGAATCTATAGATTGCTTTGGGTAGTATACTCATTTTCACTATATCGATTCTTCTAATCCATGAACACGGTATATTTCTCCATCTATTTGTGTCTTTTTGATTTCTTTCATCAGTGTTTTATAGTTTTCTATATATAGGTCTTTAGTTTCTTTAAGTAGATGTATTCCTAAGTATTTTATTCTTTTCATTGCAATGGTGAATAAAATTTTTTCCTTAATTTCTCTTTCTGTTTTCTCATTGTTAGTGTATAGGAATGCAAGGGATTTATGTATGATAATTTTATATCCTGCAACTTTACTATATTCATTGATTAGCTCTAGTAATTTGCTGGTGGAGTCTTTAGGGTTTTCTATGTAGAGGATCATGTCATCTGCAAAGAGTGAGAATTTTACTTCTTTTCCACTCTGGATTCCTTTTTTCTTTTTCTGTTCTGATTGCTGATTGGCCAAAACTTCCAAAACTATGTTGAATAGTAGTGGTGAGAATGGGCACCCTTGCTTTGTTCCTGACTTTAGGGGAAATGCTATGAAATTTTCACATTGAGGATAATGTTTGCTGTGGGTTTATCATAGATAGCTTTTATTATGTGGAGGTATGTTCCTTCTATTCCTGTTTTCTAGAGGGTTTTTTTTTTTTTAATCATAAATGGATGTTGAATTTTCTCAAAGGTGTTCTCTGCATCTATTGAGATAATCATATGGCTTTTATTTTTCAGTTTGTTAATGTGGTGTATTACATTGATTAATTTGCAGATATTAAAGAATTCTTGCATCTGTGGGATAAAGCCCACTTGGTCATGATGTATGATCTTTTTAATATGCTGTTGTCTTCTGTTTGCTAGAATTTTGTTAAGGATTTTTGCATCTATGTTCATCAGTGATATTGGCCTGTAGTTTTGTGTGTGTGTGTGTGTGTGTGTGTGTGTGGCATCTTTGTCTGGTTTTGGTATTATGATGGATGATAGTGTCCTCATAGAATGAGTTTGGAAGTTTACCTTCCTCTGCAATTTCCTGGAAGAGTCTGAGTAGAATAGGTGTTAGCTCTTCTCTAAATTTTTGGTAGAATTCAGCTGTGAAGCCGTTTTTTTTTTTTTTTTTTTGCTGGGCTTTTGTTTGCTGGAAGATTTCTGAATACAGTTTTGTTTTCCAAGCTTGTAATGGATCTGTTAAGATCTTCTATTTTTCCCTGGTTCAGTTTTAGAAAGTTATATTTTTTTAAGAATTTGTCTATTTCTTCCATGTTGTTCATTTTATTAACATATAGTTGCTATGAGTGGTCTCTTATGATCCTTTGTATTTCTGTGTTGTCTGTTGTGATCTCTCCATTTTAATTTCTTATTTTGTTGACTTGATTCTTCTCCCTTTGTTTCTTGATGAGTCTGGCTAATGGTTTGTCAATTTTATTTATCTTCTCAAAGAACCAGCTTTTAGCTTTGTTAATTTTCACTATTATCTCTTTTGTTTCATTTGCGTTTATTTCTGCCCTAATTTTTAAAATTTCTTTCCTTCTACTAACCCTGGGGTTCTTCATTTCTTCCTTTTCTAGTTGCTTTAGGTGTAGGTTAAGTTATTTATTTGAGTTTTTTCTTGTTTCTTGAGGTAAGCCTGTATTGCTATGAATCTTCCCCTTAGCACTGCCTTTACAGTGTCCCATAGGTTTTGGGTTGTTGCCTTTCATTTTCATTTATTTCTATGCATATTTTATTTCCTTTTTTATTTCTTCTGTGTTTGTTGGTTATTCAGAAGCATATTGTTTAGCCTCCATATGTTGGATATTTTAATAGTTATTTTCCCTCTAATTGACATCTAATCTTTCTGCATTGTGGTCAGAAAAGATGATTGGAATGATTTCAATGTTTTTGAATTTACCAAGGCTAGATTTATGGTCCAGGATGTGATCTATCCTGGAGAAGGTTCCATGTGGCCTTGAGAAAAAGGTGAAATTCATTGTTTTGTGGTGAAATGTCCTATAGATATCAGTTAAGTCTAACTGGTCCATTGTGTCATTTAAAGTTTGTGTTTCCTTGTTAACTTTCTGTTTAGTTGATCTGTCCATGGGTGTGAGTGGGGTATTAAAGTCTCCCACTATTATTGTATTATTGTTAATTTCCCCTTTCATGCTTGTTAGCATTTGCCTTACCTATTGCAGTGCTCCTATGTTGGGTGCATATATATTTATAATTGTTATATCTTCTTCTTGGGTTGATCCTTTGATCATTTATGTAGTGTTCTTCTTTGTCTCTTTTCACAGCCTTTATTTTAAAGTCTATTTTATCTGATATGAGTATTGCTACTCCTTTTTTTCTTTTTTGGTCTCCATTTGCATGAAATATCTTTTTCCAGCCTTTCACTTTCAGCCTGTATATGTCCCTTGATTTGAAGTGGGTCTCTATTTTTGAATAGGTTTTTTTTTTTCCTGTAGTTGACATCTAATCTTACCACATTGTGATAGGAAAGGAAGCTTGAAATGATTTCAGATTTTTGTTTTAATTTACCAAGGCTAGATTTATGGCCCAGCATGTGATACATCCTGGAGAATGTTCTATGTGCACTTGAGAAAAAGTTGAATTCCATTGTTTTGGGTGAAATGCCCTATAGGTATCAATTAAGGTATCAATTAAGTCTAACTTGTCCATTGCATCATTTAGAGCTCATGTTTCTTTGCTAATTTTCTTCTTGTTTGAACTATCTGTAGGTGTTAGTGGGGTATTAAAATCCCCCACTATTATTGTGTTCTGTTAATTTCCCCTTTCATACTTGCTAGTATTGTCCTTATGTATTGAGGTGCTCCTATATTGGGTACATATGTATTTATAATTTTTGTATCTTCTTGGATTGATCCTTTGATCATTGTGAAGTGGCCTTTTTGTCTCTTATCATGGTCTTTATTTCAAAGTCTATTTAATCTGATATGAATATTGCTACTCCTGATTTCTTTTAGTCTCCATTTGCATAAAATACTTTTTTCCAGCCTTTCATTTGCAGTCTGCATGTGTCCCTAGGTTTGAGGTGGGTCTCTTGTAGACAGCATATATAGGGGCTTTGTTTTTAATCCATTTGTCTAGTTTCTGTCTTTTGGTTGGATATTTAACCTATTTACATTTAAGGTAATTATTAATAAGTATAATCTTGTTACCATTTGCTTTGTTGTTTTGGGTTCGTTTTTATAAATCTTTACTGTTTTTTTCTGTTTAGAGAAGATCCTTTAGCATTTATTGAAGAGCTGGTTTGGTGATGCTAATTTCTCTCAGCTTTTGCTTGTCTGTAAAACTTTTGATTTCTCCTTCATATCTGAATGAGATTCTTGCTGGGTACAGTAATCTGGGTTGTAGGTTTTTTGCTTTCATCACTTTAAGTATGTCCTGTCATTCCTTTTTGGCCTGAAGAGTTTCTATTGAAAGATCAGCTTTTATCATTATGGGGATCCTTTTGTGTGTTATTAGTTGCTTTCCCCTTGCTGGTTTTAATATTTGCTGTTTGTGTTTGATCTTTGTAGTTTGGTTAATATGTGTCTTGTGATCTTTGGGTGTTTTGTTTTGGGTTTAAACTGTTTGGGACTCTGTGGGTTTCTTGGACTTGGGTGGCTGTTTCCTTCCCCATTTTAGGAAAATTTTGACTGTTACCTTCTCAAGTATTTTCTCATGCCCTTTATTTTTGTCTTCTTCTTCTGGGGCACTGCTGATTTGAATGTTGGGGCACTTAACTTTGTCCCAGATGTCTCTGAGGTTATTCTAATTTTTTTTAATTCTTTTTTCTTTCCTCTCTGCTTCATACAATTCCACCATTCTGTGTTCCACCTCACTTTCCTCTTTTCTGCCTCATTTATTCTACTGTTGGTTTCCTCCAGAGTACTTTTGACCTCAGTTATTGCATTATTCATTACTGATTGATTCTTCTTTATATCTCCTAGGTTCTTGTTAAAAATTTCTTGCATCTTCTCAATCCTTGTCTCTAGTCTATTTATCTGCAACTCCATTTTGTTTTCAAGATTTTGAATCATCTTTACTATCTTCATTCTGAATTCTATTCCAGGTTGACTCCCTATCTCCTCTTCTTTTGTTTGGTTTGGTGGTTTTTTATCATGTTTCTTCACCTGCTGAATATTTCTCTGCCTTTCCATTTTGTTTATATTGCTATGTTTGGGGTGCCCTTTTTGCAGACTGGAAGTTCATGGTTCCTCTTAATTATGGAGTCTGCTACCTGTGGGTGTGGTTTGACTAATGGCTTGTCAAGGTTTCCAGGCTGGGTGAGCTTGCATCTGTGTTCTGGTGGGTGGAGTTGGATCTTTTTTCTCTGGAGTGCAATGAAGTGTCCAGTAGTGAGTTTGGGGTCGTCTACAGGCTTGGTGTGGCTTTGGGAAGCTCATCCTTTAATGTTTAGCATTGTTTTCCTGTCTTGCTTGATAATTAGCATGGTGTGCCTTGCAATAGATCTTGTTGGCTCTTGGGTGGAGCTTGGTTTCATTGTAGGTGTGGAGACTTTGGGGTGAGCTCTTGTCTGTTAATGTTTCCTGGATTCAGGAGTTCTCTGATGGTCTAAAGATTTTGCAGTTAAGCTTCCTGCCTCTGGCTTTTGGTCCTTCTCTTACAGTAGCCTCAAAGCTTCTCCACCCATACAGAAGACAAAACTATAGGTTATTGGTCAAACAATTCTCCACAGCCAGGAACACCCAGAGAGACTCACAGAGGTATATTGAGAATAGAAGAGGGAAGAGGGAGGTAAAATGGCCAGGAGGAGAAAAGGGGGAGTCAAAAGGGGGGATACAATCTGGCCAGTAATCAGGTCTCTTAGTGTTCTCCACAGCCTGCAACACCCAGAGAGTTTCACAGAGCTATGTATAGAAGAGAAGAGGGAAGAAGGAGATAAAGGTGACCAGGTTTAGAAAAGGGAGAATCAAAAGGGGAGAGAGCAATCAATCTGGTAATCAAATCTGTCCTTTTGAAGAGACTGGGCTGCCTTTCTGGGTGCCCGGTGTTCTCTGCCAGAGCTCAGAAGTTGTTTTGTGGAAGAGCCTCAGCATTCAAATGATCTTTTGATGAATTTGTGGCCGAGAAAGTGGTCTCCCCATCCTACTCCTCTGCCATCTTGGGACATCCTCAGCTCACTTTTCTTTTCTCAGCTATTTGTAAGACCCCCTCAGACAGCCATTTTGCCTTTTTGTATTTCTGTTTCTTGGGGATGGTTTTAATTATTGCCTCCTGTACAATGTCATGAACCTCTGACATGACATGAACCTCCATAGTTCTTCAGGCAGTCTATCAGATCTAATCCCTTGAATCTATTTGTCACGTCCACGGTATAATTGTAAGGGGTTTGATTTAGGTCATACCTGAATGATCTAGTGGTTTTTCCTACTTTCTTCAATTTAAGTCTGAATTTTGCAACGGGAAGTTCATGATCTGAGCCACAGTCAGCTCTGTCTTCTTTTTGCTGACTGTAGAGAGTTTCTCCATCTTTGGCTGCAAAGGATATAATCAATCTGATTTCAGTATTGACCATCTGGTGATGCCCATGTGGAGTCATTTCTTGTGTTGTTACAAGAGGGTGTTTCCTATGACCAGTGTGTTCTCTTGGCAAAAGTCTGTTAGCCTTTTCCCTGTTTCATTTTGTACTCCCAAGGCCAAACTTGCCGTTACTCCAGGTATCTGTGACTTCCTGCTTTTGCATTCCAATCTGCTATGATGAAAAGGACATCTTTTTGTGGGTGTTAGTCCTAGAAGGTCTTGTAGGTCTTAATAGAACCGTTCAACTTCAGCTTCTTTGGCCTTGGTGGTTGGGGCTTCCTGGTAGGAGGGTCTGATTCCTGCCCACTGATGGGTGGAGCTGGCTCTTAAGCCTCGGGTGAACAGGGTTATCCTCAGGGAGATTTTAAGCTACTTGTCTGCTGATGAGTAAGGCTGTATTCCCACTGTTTGGTTGGGCTAATGGCAATTTCTGGAAGGGCTCACACCAGTAGTTCAGTTCAGTTCAGTTCAGTCGCTCAGTCATGTCTGACTCTTTGTGACCCAATGAATTGCAGCATTCCAGGCCTCCCGGTCCATCATCAACTCTCAGAGTCCACCCAAACCCATGTCTATCGAGTTGGTGATGCCATCCAACAATCTCATCCTCTGTCGTCCCCTTCTCCTCCTGCCCTCAATCCCTTCCAGCATCAAGATCTTTTCAAATGAGTCAGCTCTTCCTATCAGGTGACCAACGTATTGGAGTTTCAGCTTCAACATCAGTCCTTCCAATGAACAGCCAGGACTGATCTCCTTTAGGATGGACTGGTTGGATCTCCTTGCAGTCCAAGGGACTCTCAAGGGTCTTCTCCAACACCACAGTTCAAAAGCATCAATTCTTCTGCACTCAGCTTTCTTCACAGTCCACCTCTCACATCCATACATGACCACTGGAAAAACCATAGCCTTGACTAGATGGACCCTAGCTGGCAAAGTGATGTCTCTGTTTTTTTAATATGCTGTCTAGGTTGGTCATAACTTTCCTCCCAAGGAGTAAGCGTCTTTTAATTTCATGGCTGCACTCACCATCTGCAGTGATTTTGGAGCCCCCCAAAAATAAAGTCTGACACTGTTTCCACTGTTTCCCCATCTATTTGCCATGAAGTGATGGGACCGGATGCCATGATCTTCGTTTTCTGAATGTTGAGCTTTAAGCCAACTCTTTTACTCCCTCTTTCACTTTTATCAAGAGGCTCTTTAGTTCTTCTTCACTTTCTGCCATAAGGGTGGTGCCATCTGCATATCTGAGGTTATTGATATTTCTCCTGACAATCTTGATTCCAGCTTGTGCTTCCTCCAGCACACCAGTAAGTGCTTCCTAAAACTGCTGCTGCCAGTGTCTTTGTCCTTACAGTGAGCCACAGCCATCCCCCACCTCTACAGGAGACCCTCTAATCTTGGCAGGTAGGTCTGTCCCCGCCTCTAAAGAGATCACTGCTTTTACCCCCCGGGTCCTGGTGTGCATAAGGCTTTGGTATGTGTTCCAAGAGTGGAGCTTTCTGTTTTCCCCAGTCCTGTGGAAGTCCTCCAATCAAACTCCACTGGCATTCAGAGCCAGATAATCTGAGGACTCCTCCCACTGCTGGATCCCCAGGCTGGGAAGCCAGATGTGAGATTTAGAACTTTCACCCTTCTGAGATCACTTCTGTGCTAGAGTTATTTTCCAGTTTGTGAGCCACCTACCTATCAGGTATGAGATTTGATGTTATGCTGATTGTGCCCCTCCTACAGTCTCATTGTGGCTTTGTGTGTGTGTTTGGATATAGGGTATCTTTTTTTTTTTTTTTTTGGATAGGTTCCAGTGCCTTTTTTTTTTTTTTTTTTGTCTATGGTTGTTCAACAGTTTGTTGTGATTTTGGTGTTTTCATAAAAAGGGAATGAGCACATCTTTCTACTTTACCATCTTGAACTAATCCACCAGTGCTTACTTATAACTGGAAATTTGTATCTTTTGGCCACTTTTCTCCATATTTCCCTTCTGTATTATTTTGGTTTCTTGTAACTGGTGTTGGAGAAGACTCTTGAGAGTCCCTTGGACTGCAAGGAGATCCAACCAGTCCATTCTGAAGGAGATCAGCCCTGGGTGTTCTTTGCAAGGAATGATGCTAAAGCTGAAACTCCAGTACTTTGGCCACCTCATGGGAAGAGTTGACTCATTGGAAAAGACTCTGATGCTGGGAGGGGTTGGGGGCGAAGGAGAAGGGGATGACAGAGGGTGAGATGGCTGGATAGCATCACTGACTCGATGGACGTGAGTCTGAGTGAACTCCGGGAGTTGGTGATGGACAGGGAGGCCTGGCATGCTGCGATTCATGGGGTCGCAAAGAGTCGGACATGACTGAGTGACTGAACTGAACTGAACTGAATTGAACCATAGTTCTGATTATTATTATTATTTTAGATTCCACATATAAGTGAGATTATATAGTATTTGACTTCTCTGTCTCACTTCACTTCCATGTTGTCACAAATGATAAGAAGTTCACATTTTGATGGTTGAACAATATTCCATTGTTCATATAGATACACACACACACATATATACCACAGCTTTGTTATCCATTCATTTATTGATGGTCACTTGCATTGTTTCTGTGGTGTGGCTATTATAAATAATGCTGCTGTAAACATTAGAATGTAGGTACCTTTTTTAGTTAATATATTTGTTTCCTTTGTATATATTCACAGAAGTGGAATTGCTGGATGATATAGTATTTCTACTTTTAATCTTTTGAGGAAACTCCATGCTGTTTTCCATAGTGACTGTACCAATTTACAATCCTTCCAACAGTGCACTAGTGTTCCCTTTTATCCACATCCATGCCAACATTTTTTTATCTTGTCTTTTTGATGATGGTCATTTTAACAGGCATAAAGTGATAACTCATTGTGGTTTTAATGAGTATTTCCCTAACTACTAGTGTGTTGAGTGTCTTTTCATGTGAAAGTGAAAATCGCTCAGTTATGTTCAGCTCTTTGCCACCCCATTGACTATACAGTCCATGGAATTCTTCTCCAGGCCAGAATACCAGAGTGAGTAGCTGTTCCCTTCTCCAGGGGATCTTCACAACCCAGGGATCAAACCCAGGTCTCCTGCATTGTAGGTGGGTTCTTTACCAGCTGAGCCAACATGTACCAGTTGGTTTTTCATATATCTTCTTTGAAAAAAGTCTACCCACATCCTTTGCAAATTTTTTGAATTAGGTTATTTGGGTTTTATAACTGATTTTTATTGTTTATATGTTTTGCATATTAACCTCAACACATATACAGTTTACACATATTTCCCCCATACCATAGGTTGTCTTTTCACTGTGTTAATAATGTCTTTTGCTATGCAAAAGCTTTTTAGTTTAATCATGCCCTTTATACAAATTTTTGTTGATTGTGTTTTAAGTGTTATATCCAAAAAAAAAAATCAATACCAAGGCCCATGTCAAGGAGGTTTATTTTTATGCTTTCTCCTAGGATTATCCATTGTGAGTTAATTTATGTGAATGATGTAAGATATGGCTTCAGACTCTTTACTTAACATGTGAATATGTAGTTTTCCCAACACCATTTATTAAAGAGACTGTCAGTTCTCCATTGAGTATTCTTAGCTTGCTTGTAAAATATTAGTTGACTACATATGCTTCATTTTGTTTCTGTGCTCTTATTCTGTTCCATTGTTCTGTGTCTGTTTTTATGCCTGTATCATATTGTGTAGATTACTATAGCTTTGAAATATAGTTTGAAATAAGGAAGTGTGATGCCTTCATATTTGTCCTTTCTTTGGATTTCTTTAGCTATTTGGGGTCTTTTGTGGTTCCATATAAATTTTGGTAGGGTTTTTCCTACATCTGTAAAAATTGCCATTGGGATCTTTTTAGAAATCACATTGAATCTATAGATGGATTTTGATAGTGTTGACATTTTAACAATATTAATTCTTCCTATCCATGAACATGGAGTTCCTTTCCATTTATTTGCATATTCTTCAATTTCTTTCAGTGTCTTATAGTCTTAAGAGTAGACATATCTCATCTTGTTAGTTAAATTTATTCCTAAGTATTTTATTTTCACAATATTATTGTAAAGGTGATCTATTTCTTTTTCAGAAAATGTGTTGTTATTGTGGAGAAATACTACTGATTGTTTCATGTTAGTTTTGTATCCTGCAACTTTACTGAATTCATTGGTTAGATATAACAGTTTTTTGTTGAGTCATTAGGATTTTCTTTATATAAAATTATGCCGATACAAATGGAGATTATGTCTCTTTCTTTCCATATTTGATACATTTTATTTCTTGATCTTGTCTGATTTCTCTATGATTTCTAGTACTTTGTTGAGTAAGAGGGAAAATGTAAACTCTGTCTTTTTCCTGATAATCAAGGAGATGTCATCATTGAGCATGGTGTTAGCTGTGGGTTTGTCATATATGGCCTTTATTACATTAAGCTATGTTCCTTACATGCTTAATTTGTTGCTTTTATATCATCAATCCAGTTACGTTCAGTCACTCAGTCTTGTCTGATGCTTTGTGACCCCATGGACTGCAGCACACCAGGATTCCCTGTCCATCACCAATTCCTGGAGCCTGCTCAAACTCATGTCCATCGAATCAATGATGCCACCCAACCATCTCATCCTCTGTTGTCCCCTTCTCCTCTTGCCTTCAATTTCCCCCAGCATCAGGGTCTTTTAAATGAGTCAGTTCTTTGCATCGGGTGGCCAAAGTATTGGAATTTCAGCTTCAGCATCAGTCCTTCCAATGAATATTCAAGACTCATCACCTTTAGGATTGACTGGTTTGATCTTCTTGAAGTCCAAGGGATTTTCAAGAGTCTTCTCCAACACCAGAGTTCAAAAGCATCAATTCTTCAGCACCCAGCTTTCTTTATGGTCCAACTCTCACGTCCATACATGACTACTGGAAAGACCACAGCTTTGACTAGACATACCTTTGTTGGCAAAGTAATGTCTCTGCTTTTTAATATGCTATCTAGCTTTGTCATAGCTTTCCTCCAAGGAGTCACCATCTGAAGTGATTTTGGAGCCCAAGAAAATAAAGTCTGTCACTGTTTCCATTGTTTCTGCATCTATTTGCCATGAAGTGATGGGACAGGATGCCATGATCTTTGTTTTTTGAATGTTGAGTTTTAAGCCAGGCTTTTCACTCTCCTCTTTCACTTTAATCAAGAGGCTTCTCAGTTTCTCTTTGCTTTCTGCATAAGGATTGTGTCATTTGCATAACTGAGGTTATTGACATTTCTCTGGCAATCTTGATTCCAGGTTGTGCTTCATCCAGCCCGGCATTTCACATGATGTACTCTGCATATAAGTTAAATAAGCAATGTGACAATATACAGCATTGACATACTCTTTTCCGAATTTGGAACCAGTCCATATTTCCATGTGCAGTTTTACCTGTTTCCTCTTGACCTGCATACAAATTTCTCAGGAGGCAGGTCAGCTGGTCTGGTATTCCCATCTCTTTAAGAATTTTCCACAGTGTTTTGTGATCCACATAGTCAAAGACTTTGGCATAGTCAATAAAGCAGAAGTAGCTGTTTTGCTGGAACTCTTGCATTTTTGATGATCCAATGGATGTTGGTAATTTGATCTCTGGTTCCTCTGCCCCCCCCCTTTTTTTTTTAACACAGCTTGACTATCTGAACGTTCTTTGTTCACCTACTGTTGAACCCTCACTTGAAGAATTTGGAGTATTACATTGCTAATGTGTGAGATGAATCCAATTGTGCTGTAGTTTGAGCATTCTTTGGCATTACCTTTCTTTGTGACTGAAGTGAAAACTGACCATGTCCAGTCCTGTGGCCACTGCTGAGTGATCCAAATTTGCTGGCATATTGAGTGCAGCACTTTAACAGTAACTTCTTTTAGGACATGAAATAGCTCAGCTGGAATTCCATCACCTCCACTAGCTTTGTAGTGATGCATTCTAAAGCCTGCTTGACTTCAGACTCAAGGATGTCTGGCTCTAGGAGAGTGATCACACTATCGTGGTTCTCTTTGTCATTAAAGTCTTTTTTATATAACTCTTCCATATATTATGGCCACCTTTTGTTAATATCTTTTTCTTCTATTGGGTCCATACCACTTCTGTCCTTTATTGTGCCCATCTTTGCAAGAAATATTCCCTTGGTATCTCTAATTTTCTGAAGAGATGTCTAGTCTTTCCCATTCTATTGTTTTCCTCTATTTCTTCACATTGATCACTTAGGATGACTTTCTTATGTCTCCTTGCTATTCTTTGGAACTCTGTATTCAGATGGCTTAGCTTTCCTTTTCTCCTTTGTCTTTCACTTTTCTTCTTTTCTCAGGTATTTGTAAGGTCTCCCCAGACAACCATTTCATCTTTTTGCATTTTTTTAAAATTGGGGATGACCTTGATCACTGCCTCCTGTACAATGTCATGAACTCTGTCCATAGTTCTTCAGGCACTCTGTCTATCAGATCTAATCCCTTTAATCTATTGGTCACTTCCACTGTATAAAACTAATGATTTGATTTAGGTCACACCTGAATGGTCTAGTGGTTTTCCCTACTTTCTTCAATTTTAGTCTGAATTCTACAATAAGGAGTTCATGATCTGAGCCACAGTCAGCTTCCAGTCTTGTTTTTGTTGACTGTATAGAACGTCTCCCTCTTTGGCTGCAAAGAATTTAATCAATCTGATTTCAATATTACCATATGATGATGTCCAAGTGTAGAGTTATCTCTTGTGTTGTTGGAAGAGCATGTTTGCTATGACCAGTGCATTCTCCTACCAATATTCTGTTAGCCTTTGCCCTGCTTCATTTTGTGCTCCAAGGCCAAAGTTGCCTGTTACTCCAGGCATATGTTGACTTCCTGCTTTTGCATTCCAGTTCCCTATGATGAAAAGGACATCTTTTCTGTGTGTGTGTATGTGTGTGTTAGATATAGAAGATCTTGTAGGTCATCATAGCACTGTTCAACTTCATCTTCTTGGGCAGTAGTGATTGGGGCATTGACTTGGATTACTGTTTGACTATGAAGGCTACTCCATTTTTCTTAAGGAATTCTTGCCAACAGTACTAGATATGATTGTCATCTGAATTAAATTCCCCCATTCCACTCCATTTTATACACTGATTCCTAAAATGTTGATGTTCACTCTTGCCATCTCCTGTTTGACCACTTCCAATTTACCTTGATTCACAGACCTAGCATTCCAGGCTCCTATGCAGTATTGTTTTTAATAGTATAAGACTTTACTTCCATCACCAGTCACATCTGTACCTGGGCACTGTTTTTGCTTTGGCTCCATCTCTTCATCTTTCTGGAGTTATATCTCCACTCTTCTGCAGTAGCATATTGGGCACCTACCATCCTGGATAGTTCATTTTTCAGTATCATATAATTTGCCTTTTCATACTGTTCATGGGGTTCTCAACGCAAGAACACTGAAGTTGTTTATCATTCCCTTCTCCAGTGGACCATGTTTTTATGATTTATAGCAAAAAGAATGTTAATTTTGTCAGATGACTTTCCCATTTCTATTGAGATAATCACCAGATGGTTGACACCGAAATCAGATTGATTATATTCTTTGCAGCCAAAGATGGAGCAGCTCTACACAGTCAACAAAAACAAGACCGGGAGCTGACTGTGGCTCAGATCATGAACTCCTTATTGCCAAATTCAGACTGAAATTGAAGAAAGTGGAGAAAACCACTAGACCATTCAGGTATGACCTAAATCAAATCCCTTATGACTATACAGTGGAAGTGAGAAATAGATTTAAGGGACTAGATCTGATAGATAGAGTGCCTGATGAACTATAGAATGAGGTTCGTGACACTGTACAGGAGACATGGGTCAAGACTATCGCCAAGAAAAAGAAATGCAAAAAAGAAAAATGGCTGTCTAAGGAGGCCGTACAAATAGCTGTGAAAAGAAGGGAAGTAAAAAGTAAAGGAGAAAAGGAAAGATATAAGCATCTGAATGCAGAATTCAACGAATAGCAAAGAGAGATAAGAAAGCCTTCCTCAGCAATCAATGCAAAGAAATAGAGGAAAACAATAGAATGGGAAAGACTAGAGAGAGACTTCTTCAGAGAATTAGAGATACCAGGGAAACATTTCATACAAAGATGGGCACAATAAAGGACTGAAATGGTATGGACCTAACAGAAGGAGAAGATATTAAGAAGAGGTGGCAAGAATACACAGAAGAACAGTACAAAAAAGATCTTCATGAGCCAGACAATCATGATAGTGTGATCAGTCACCTAGAGCCAGACATCCTGGAATGTGAAGTCAAGTGGGCCTTAGGAGGCATCACTATGAACAAAGCTATGGAGGTGATGGAATTCCAGTTGAGCTGTTTCAAATCCTGAAAGATGATGCTGTGAAAGTGCTGCAAATGCCAGCAAATTTGGAAAACTCAGCAGTGGCCACAGGACTGGAAAAGGTCAGTGTTCACTCCAATCCCAAAGAAAGGCAATGCCAAAGAATGCTCAAACTACCACATAATTGCACTCATCTCACAAGCTAGTAAAGTAATGCTTAAAATTCTCCAAGCCAGGCTTCAGCAATATGTGAACCGTGAACTTCCAGATGTTCAAGTTGGTTTTACAAAAGACAGAGGAACCAGAGATCAAATTGCCAACATCCACTGGATCATTGAGAAAGCAAGAGAGTTCCAGAAAAACATCTATTTCTGCTTTATGGACTATGCCAACGCCTTTGTGTGGATCACAATACACGGTTTAAAATTCTTCAAGAGATGAGAATACCAGACCACCTGACCTGCCTCTTGAGAAGCCTTTATGCAAGTCAGGAAGCAACAGTTAGAACTCGACATGGAACAACAGACTGGTTCCAAATAAGAAAAGGAGTACATATAAGGAGGCTGTATATTGTCACCCTGCTAATTTAACTTATATGCAGAGTACATCATGAGAAACTCTGGGCTAGAGGAAGCACAAGCTGGAATCAAGATTGCTGGGAGAAATATCAATAACCTCAGATATGCAGATGACACCACTCTTATGGCAGAAAGTGAAGAAGAACTAAAAAGCTTCTTGATGAAAGTGAAAGAGGAGAGTGGAAAAGATGGCTTAAAGCTCAACATTCAGAAAACTAAGATCATGGCATCTGGTGCCATCACTTCATGGCAAATAGATGGGGAAACAGTGGAAACAGTGGCAGACTTTATTTTTCTGGGCTCCAAAAATCACTGCAGATGCTGATTGCAGCCATGAAATTAAAAGACACTTACTCCTTGGAAGGAAAGTTCTGACCAATCTAGATAGCATATTGAAAAGCGGAGACATTACTTTGTCAACAAAGGTCTGTCTAGTCAAGGCTATGGCTTTCCAGTAGTCATGTATGGATGTGAGAGTTGGGCTATAAAGAAAGCTGAGTGCTGAAGAATAGATGCTTTTGAACTGTGGTGTTGGAGAAGATGCTTGAGAGTCCCTTGAACTGCAAGGAGATCCAACCAGTCCATTCTAAAGGAGATCAGTCCTGACTGTTCATTGGAAGGACTGATGTTGAAGCTGAAACTCCAATACTTTGGTCACCTGATGGGAAGAGCTGACTCATTTGAAAAGACCCTGTTGCTGGGAGGGATTGAGGGCAGGAGGAGAAGGGGACGACAGAGGATTGAGATGGTTGGATGGCATCACCGATTCGATGGACAAAGGTTTCGGTGGACTCCAGGAGTTGGTGATGGAATGGGAGGCCTGGCGTGCTGCAGCTCATGGGTCACAAAGAGTCGAACATGACTGAGAGACTGAACTGAACTGAACTGATTGAGATAATTACATACAATTTTCTTTTACTCTCTTAATGTTATTATCACATTAATTTATTCACTTCTGTTCAACTATTCTTGATTCCCAGTGATAAATCCCACGTGATCATGATGCATGAAACTTTTAACGTGCTGGTGAAGTTGGCTTACTAGTATTTTATGGTCAATTTTTGCAGTTATATTTACTGGGGATTTTTCTCTGTAGTATTCATGTAGTTTTTTTTTTTTTTTTCATTTTAGTAGAATAATGCTTGCCTCTTAAAATAACTTTGGGAGCACTCCTCTCTCTTCACTTTTTAAATGAGTTTGAGAAGAATTGTCAATTTCCTCTTTAAATGTTTTACAAATTTCACCAATGAAACCATCTGTCCTGGACTTTCTTTCCCTGGGGACTTTTAAATTACTGATTCAACCCCCTTACCAGTAATTCATCCATTAGTATTTCCTATTTCTTCCTGATTCAGTCTTGGCAAGTTGTATGTTTCTAAAAATATTTTAATTTCTTCTAGGTTGTCCACTTTGTTGGTGCATATCTTTTTGCAGCATCCTCTTACCATTTGCATTTCTATGTCATTCCTAATGCTTCTTTTTCACTTTTTTAAAAAAATTTGTGTTCTTTATCTTTTTCCTTTGGTTTGTCTAGCTAAGTGTCACTTTTGTATATCTCCTCAAAGAATCAACTCTTAGCTTGGTTAGTCTTTTGTATTATTTTTCTGTTATCATTTTATTTATTTCTGCTCTAATCTCTATTATTTCCTTGCCTCTACTAAATTTTAGTTCAGTTTTTCTTTTCTAGTTTCTTAAGGTGTAGAGTTAAATTGTTCATTTGGAAATGTCTTTCTTCTTAATGTATCATATAGGTTTTTATTACTAGGAATGTCCTAATTAGTATGGCGTTTGCTGTATCCCACAAGTTTTAGTATATTGTGTTTCTATTTTTGTTTGTTTAAAAAATTTAAAAATTTTCCTTTTAACCTCTTCTTTGATCCATTGGTTTTTCAGGGCACTGTTGTTTTATTTCCATGTATTCATGAATTTTTCAGTAGTTTTCTTCTTATTGATTTCTAATTGCATGCCATTATACTCAGAGAAGTTATTTGGTATGATTTCAATCTTAAATTTTCTAATACTTGTTTTGTGAGCTAACATGTGATCTCTCTTGAAGATGTTCCATGTGCATTTGAAAAGAATATGTATTCCACTCTAGTTGGATCAAATGTCCTGTGTATGTCTGTTAGATTATTTTATTTAGATTTGTTCAGATCTACTGTTTCCCTATATCTTGGTGATTTATCCATTTTTGAGAGTGATGTATAGTTTCCATGTATTATTAAATTAATGTTTATTTCTCACTTTAAATTCCGTTAGTTTTTAACATATACTTAGGTGCTACAAATTGGGGTACATAAATATTTTAAATTGTTATATCTTCTTGATGTATTGACCCTTTTATCATTATATAATGGGTTTTTCTCTTTTTATCATTTTTAGTGAAAAGCTTTCTTGTCCAATATAAGTATAGCTATCCCCTTTTTTCCCCCCCTTGGTTATCATTTGCTTGAAACAACTTTTTCCATCTTTTATTTCTCAATCTATGTGTGGCTTCAGGCTGAAGTGAGTCTCTTGTAAGTAGAATGTTGTTGGATTTTTTAAAAAAATCTATTCTACCTTTTTATGTATTTTGATTAGAGAACTTGATCCACTTATGTTTAAAGGAATTATTGATAGGTAAGGTCTTGCTATTACTATTTTATTCATTGTTTTGGGAGATTTTAGTAGATTCATTGTTATTTCTTATTCTGTGTGTGTGTGTGTGTGTGTGTGTGCTGATGTCTTTTTTGTCATGTTTCTTTATGTATTTACTACAGGATTTCCCCTTATGGTTACCATGAGGCTTACCTGAAATGTCTTAAAGTTACAAGATTTTATGTTAAGCTGATCACTATTTAACTTCAATAGAATTTGGAAAAATTTTACACTTTCACTTCTCCTTACCCTCACATTTTAGGTTATTATTCCAATTTACTTGTTTTTTAAATGTTGTGTAACTGATAATAGCTTATTGTATTTTTAGCTATTTTTGCTATGCGTTTTTTAAAACGCATAACTAAGTTAAGTATGCAGCATCATTACTACATTGCAAGATTTAGCTTTTGCAAAGTTTACCTGTTAACTATCTTTTTTTGTTTGTTTTTAACTAGCCTTATTTTGCTCACACTCAAAGAAATCCTTTTAGCCTTTATTGTAAGGCATCTCTGGTAGTAAACTAAATTCCCTTAGTTTGCTTGCTGAAAAGGCTTTATCCCAGCTTTGTTTCTGAAGGACAGTTTTGTCCAGTGTAGAAACCTTGGTTTATTTTCTCTCATTATTAAGAATATGTCATCTCATTCTCTCCTGGCCTGAAAAGTTTCTGTTCAGAAATCTTTCAATTACCTTATGGACTTTTCCTTATATCTAAATTCTCTTTTC
Source organism: Aepyceros melampus (assembly GCA_006408695.1). Classification (NCBI taxonomy): domain Eukaryota; kingdom Metazoa; phylum Chordata; class Mammalia; order Artiodactyla; family Bovidae; genus Aepyceros; species Aepyceros melampus. The sequence continues at coordinate 22,464 of SJXQ01005112.1, forward strand.
TTTTTCTGCTAATAAAATTCTATGACTTTGACTTTTGACAAATTAAATATAATGTGTTTCATTGTAGTCCTTTTCATGTTCAACCTAGTTGAGTCCTTTGGGCTTCTACTCCAGCAACTTGGGACCTGTCTCACCCCCAGTAGTATGGTGATAGCCCTGAGCAGAAGAGAAGTCCCAGGTCACACCAGGTTCTGTATCTAGCATCCCCATCACCAGGCCCACTTCCTACCAAGGCGATGGCTACAAGCACACCTTGAGAGAAGATATGACTCATGCTCAATTGAGATCCAGCTCTCCCACCAAAGCACGAGGCACATGCAGAATGTATAGGGCTCTTCCCATACAAAGACACTCTTTCAAGACTAGAATAGGTAACAATTTCACCTAATTTTTTAGAGAAAGTTAAGCAAAATGGGAAGATACAGGAATTTACTTTAAGTAAAAGAATAAGAGAAAAACCTGAAAAAAGGCCCCTGATGAAACAGAAATAAATAATTTACCAGATAAAGAATTCAAAGCATTAGTAATAAAAATACCAATTGAACTAGAGAAGAGAGTAGATGAGCCCAGTGGGGATTTTAACAAGGAACTAGAAAATACATAAAATAACCAGTCAAAAATAAAGAACACAATCACTGAAATGAAAAACACACTAGAAAGTAGGAACAGCAGACTAGGTGATATAGAAAAATGCATAAGTAATCTGGAAGATAGAATGATAGAAATCACCAAATCAGAACATCAAAAAGAAAAACAAATTTAAAAAATTGTAACAGTGTAAGGACCTCTCAGACAGCATCAAGCATAGCAACATTTGTGTTATAGGGATCCCAGAAGAAGTGACAAAGCCCTCTAAATTGTGTTTGATGAAATTACTGGGGGAAAATATTTATAAACAAATATCTAATAAAGAGGTAATCATAACTAGAAAGCATACACTCCTTTTTAGGAGATATTAATATATACTCTTAAACATTAATTATAAGAAAACAAAGCAAATAAAACAATGGGAAAATATTAGAACAAATACTCCACCAAAAAGAAAGTGCATGGAAAGATGCTTAAGAACTTCCCTGGTGGTTCAGTGGCTGGGATTCTGCACTCCTAGTGAAGGGGCCCAGGTTCAATCCCTGGTCAGGGAACTAGACTCCATATACTGCAACTAAGAGTTTGCATGCCTCAAATAAAGATCCTGCATGTCTCAACCAAAACCCAGCATAGCCTAATAAATAAATAAATAATATTTTTAGAAGATGCTAAAAATCAGTCATTAGGGAGATGCAAATTAACACCACAGTGTGACATAGCTTCACATTCAAGTAGAATGGTTAACTTCCCTGGTGGTTCAGTGGCTGGGATTCTGCACTCCTAGTGAAGGGGCCCAGGTTCAATCCCTGGTCAGGGAACTAGACTCCATATACTGCAACTAAGAGTTTGCATGCCTCAAATAAAGATCCTGCATGTCTCAACCAAAACCCAGCATAGCCTAATAAATAAATAAATAATATTTTTAGAAGATGCTAAAAATCAGTCATTAGGGAGATGCAAATTAACACCACAGTGTGACATAGCTTCACATTCAAGTAGAATGGTTTAAATTTAAAAGCAAAATGAAACTGGCAACTTCAAATGCTGGTGAGGATGCACAGTAAATGAAACGTTCATACATTGCTGCTGGGAACACAAAATAATATGGTAGCTCTGGAAAATTTTTTGCAGTTTCTTTTATTTTTTTATTTATTTTT
>SJXQ01005113.1:0-46714 GCA_006408695.1 Aepyceros melampus
TAGTCAAGGCTATGGTTTTTCCTGTGGTCATGTATGGATGTGAGAGTTGGACTGTGAAGAAGGCTGAACGCTGAAGAATTGATGCTTTTGAACTGTGGTGTTGGAGAAGACTCTTGAGTCCCTTGGAGTGCAAGGAGATCCAACCAGTCCATTCTGAAGGAGATCAACCCTGAGATTTCTTTGGAAGGAATGATGCTAAAGCTGAAGCTCCAGTCCTTTGGCCACTTCATGTGAAGAGTTGACTTATTGGAAAAGCCTCTGATGCTGAGAGGGATTGGGGGTGGGAGGAGAAGGGGATGACCGAGGATGAGATGGCTGGATGGCATCACTGACTCGATGGGCATGAGTCTGAGTGAACTCTTTGAGAGTTGGTGATGGACAGGGAGGCCTGGCATGCTGCGAATCATGGGCTCGCGAGAAGTCGGACACGAGTGAGTGACTGAACTGAACTGAACTGAAAGCAGTCTATTTCCAGTTTTTTAAGGAATCTCCACACTGTTCTCCATGGTGGCTGTACTAGTTTGCATTCCCACCAACAGTGTAAGAGGGTTCCCTCTTCTCCACACGCTCTCCAGCATTTATTGCTTTTGGATCGCTGCCATTCTGACTGGTGTGAAATGGTACCTCATTGTGGCTTTGATTTGCATTTCTCTGATAATGAGTGATGTTGAGCATGTTTTCATGTGTTTGTTAGCCATCCATATGTCTTCTTTGGAGAAATGCCTATTTAATTCTTTGGCCCATTTTTTGATTGGGTCATTTATTTTTCTGGAATTGAGCTGCATGAGTTGCTTGTATATTTTTGAGATTAGTTGTTTGTCAGTTGCTTCCTTTGCTATTATTTTCTCCCATTCCGAAAGCTGTCTTTTCACCTTGCTTATAGTTTCCTTTGTTGTGCAGAAGCTTTTAATTTTAATTAGATCCCATTTGTTTATTTTTCCTTTTATTTCCAGTATTCTGGGAGGTGGATCATAGAGGATCCTGGTGTGATTTATGTCGGAGAGTGTTTTGCTTATGTTCTCCTCTAGGAGTTTTATAGTTTCTTGTTTTACGTTTAGATCTTTAATCCATTTTGAGTTTATTTTTGTGTATGGTGTTAGAAAGTGATCTAGTTTCATTCTTTTACAAGTGGTTGACCAGCTTCCCCAGCACCACTTGTTAAAGAGATTGTCTTTACTCCATTGTATATTCTTGCCTCCTTTGTCAAAGATAAGGTGTCCATAGATGTGTGGATTTATCTCTGGGCTTTCTATTTTGTTCCATTGATCTATATTTCTGTCTTTGTGCCTGTACTATACTGTCTTGATGACTGTAGATTTGTAGAAAGCCTGAAGTCAGGCAGGTTGATTCCTCTAGTTCCATTCTTCTTTCTCAAGATTGCTTTGGCTATTTGAGGGTTTTTTTTTTGTATTTCCATACAAATTGTGAAATTATTTGTTCTAGCTCTGTGAAAAATACCACTGGTAGCTTGATAGGGATTGCATTGATCTGTAAATTGCTTTGGTTAATATACTCATTTTCACTATATTGATTCCTCCAATTCATGTACATGGTATATCTCTCCATCTATTAGTGTCCTCTTTGATTTCTTTCATCAGTGTTTTATAATTTTCTATATATAGGTCTTTAGTTTCTTTAGGTAGATATATTCCTAAGTATTTTATTCTTTTCAGAAAATAGTTCAAAGAGATCCCTGGTATCCTGGTAACAGAGGTAACACTGGAAAGGTGACTAAAAGCCATATGATTATCTCAGTAGATGCAGAGAAGGCCTTTGACAATATTCAACATCCATTTATGATAAAATGTCTCCAGAAAGCAGGAATAGAAGGAACATACCTCAACATAATAAAAGCTATATATGACAAATCCACAGCCAACATTATCCTCAATGGTGAAAAATTGAAAGCATTTCCCCTAAAGTCAGTAACAAGACAAGGGTGCCCACTTTCACCACTACTATTCAACATAGTTCTTGAAGTTTTGGCCACAGCAATCAGAGTGGAAAAAGAAATAAAAGGAATCCAAATTGTAAAAGAAGAAGTAAAACTCTCACTGTTTGCAGATGACATGATCCTCTACGTAGAAAATCCTAAAAACTCCACCAGAAAATTATTAGAACTAATCAATGAATATAGTAAAGTTGCAGGATATACAATCAACACACAGAAATCCCTTGCATTCCTATACACTAATAATGAGAAAGTAGAAAAAGAAATTAAGGAAACAATTCCATTCACCATTGCAACGAAAGGAATAACCTCTGTTTCTTTAACTCAACTAGACCTCTGGGCTCTTATATGGGATCCCCCTTCTGTACTGTGGCCTAAAGACTTTAGGAGCAATCATAGGCTCACCTCATTTGTTTCTCTTTTCTCAGGAATGATAGTCCTGCACCTTTTATTGTCCAGTTTCTGAAAAATCAGAGTTTTATATATTTCAGTTTCTAGTTATTCAAGGCATTAGGGTTTTTACTTCAATATTGTTAGAAGCAGAAGTTGTGAATCACTTATCAAGTAACAGTCAAATTGAGCTTGATATAAAATGAAGAAGATGAAGGTGAAAGGTGAAGTCGCTCAGTCGTGTCCGACTCTTTGCGACCCCGTGGACTGTAATGTACTAGGCTTCTCTGTCCATGGGATTCTCCAGGCAAGAATACTGGAGTGGATTGCCATTTCCTTCTCCAGGGGATCTTCCCAACCCAGGGATTGAACCCCGGTCTCCCGCATTGGAGGCAGATGCTTTAACCTCTGAGCCACCAGGGAAGAGAACACCTTAATTCTAGTGTAGGCTTTCTCTTTAATAAATTTATCTTAAAAGTTGAATACATCGTTAATGCTAGTTAATTGTTAGTGAGAATTTTTTATTTTTTATTGTGCCATTTTCTAAATAAATTCTAGCTTAATGACATAGTTAATGTCCACAGTGTTATGAATTTTTGTTTTTTTTAAAACCTTAAAAACATAGTATTCTAATGATGAATGACATGTGTGGTAGATGGAAAGGGAGATATGATCTTGAACTCTCTTGCTTCAATTTCTTTGTCTCTAAAGTAAAATAAAATAGTTGTTTTGATATATGTAATATGATATATATAATGTGATATATGTAATATAGTTTTAGGAGAGTGCCAGTCGTATACTAAGTGCTATATGGGTGTGAACCATTGTTAGCTGAATCATAATAATTATTTTTATTATCATATGAGGTGATATGGAGGGAATTATATCATGCAATTTAAACCTACAAAAACATTTATATAATTTAGGATCAATTTATGCCTGGATATATTAATTTTGAATATCCTTGGCATGAAGAGTTGAAGACAGCCCAAACCAGGAGTTTGGGCTAGTATAGAGCTTAACAAAGAATTTTGTTTTATGAAACTTCTGTATGTTAGCTAGCAGACTTTTTCCTCTTTGATCTGTGATGTTATTACTAAAACCATCAGTATTGAGAACTGAAAGGAAATTAAGCTGAGATTTTTATGATTGGAAATGAAAAGAAATAGCATAGCCATTCACATTTTAAAAAAGGCTCAGAGTTTGTTTAACTTGAATAAGGATATGATAGACTTTGGGCAAAAATATATGCTGGTATATATTGGTCTTCACAGTAAATATATTCTAGAAAGTTGCATGTTCATTCAACTTTGGCTCATTAATTTTAGTTCCTAGTATTGAAGGAATGTGCTACTAAAAAGAACATGCTTATGGCAAAACCACTACAATATTGTAAAGTAATCAGACTCCAATTAAAATAAATAAATTTATATTAAATAAAAAGAACATGCTTTTGAGATAAAGTGTTCTGTAATAATTGACATTTCTTGATTTATTAATAAGTGCTCAATTAACATTTCTACCAAATTAATTTTTAAAGCATTTCCCTGTAGCAGCAAGTATATGTGTGTATATTGCTCTTGATTTGGAAATAAAATACTGTACCTTTTCAGAAGTGGAATTACTAGACTAACTATTGGTAATATAAATATAGTATTATCCATCATTTACCAGTCAGGTCTTTGATGCTAAAAAATACTCCACTGAGTTCATCACAGTCTTTAAAGTAATATGTTTGTTGAACAAACTTTTGAATTCTAAGGGTACAGAGCATCGAGATTACTTTAAAAATTAGTGTTTTTGTTCATGTTATGTTCAGATTAGGTAATATTTCTGTTTTAGCTCAACAGAATTTAAGTGGAGTTGCATATCTGATTCTGGTCTTGATTTGCTGTTTCTGGAGCTATTAAAATTCTTAGTCACACTGTTGATTAAAGTGCTCAAGAATTTTGTCCTGGCTAAGTTCTGTAGGATAGGTTTGTTCTTGGAGATTTTTAAAAACTCAACCATTTAACTTAACATTTCAAACTTTACCTGTGAAGTTATGATTTATACCATTATTTTTATGACTAATACCCAAAATAAGCTTGCTACTGTAGCTAGCAGCAGATTTGGGTCTAGTGTGTGATGTTATTGCACATGAATGGAGAGAGATGTTATTTCATTGTTATGTTTTTATTACTAGCTTCTGTTTTTATTAAGGATAATGAAACGTTGTGTCTGGGCCTGTGAACAAAATGAATGTGACCTTTGATGTGACCCACCTGTTGTGCTTTGACAATTGATAACAGTCCCCTCCTGTGAGGGTGATCTGGAGAATAATGGTATGCCAGCATGATGGAAAATAACATTTGCAAATTTAACTTGCAGATATTGAAATATGCTTGGATCAGGTTCTAGATTAAAGTAATGAAAACAACTTATCTAACTAAGTATTTTGAGAAAAGAAGATATTAACAGATGTCTGATTCACAGTGCCTTTTTCAGGGTGAGTTGTTCCTTGGTTATAGACTTGTCCATCAGGTTCCTTAAAATAAATGGCCTTCTAAATCAAAATTTGGCAATTTTTACGACGGGAAGAATGAGATAATGCCTGGATTGTAGCATTCCCAATGTCACATTTATAATTAATTTTTGAATATAATTATAAAATTTAATTATAATTATTTCTAAATGTATAAATACATTATATACATTTATGTACATGTATATAGATTATATATATTTATAATTAAAATCACATTTAAAATTAAAGTTTGTATTTAACATTTAATACTAGTTTTTTAAAAGTATCACATGCTTTTGTAAAAAAAGAAATAAGCAGTTTGCTTTTTTGATTTTTTTGAGCATGGGTATATATAATAGCTTTTTTTCCTAGACCATGTCTGGCTTGAATTTACCTGGAGAGTGAGTCGTCTATTGCTAAAAAACTGTATTAATTTTGCAGATAAATTTAAGGACACCATCGTCTGGTAGATATTTTCACTAGACTGCAAAATGTTCTTTTTCATATTCATTCTTAGGAAGATCCTAGTGATGATATATTTAGTGTCTGAAAGCTAATGCACTAAGGCTCTGCGATGTATAGGCCAAATACCATTATTATGGAAATCACTGTATTATAAAAACATTGACATATCTTGGCTTCTGCTGCTACTGCTAAGTCGCTTCAGTCGTGTCCGACTCTGTGTGAACCCGTGGACTGCAGCCTACCAGGCTCCTCTGTCCATGGGATTTCCAGGCAAGAGTACTGGAGTGGATTGCCATTGCCTTCTCCTATCTTGGCTTCTGGCTTAGGTTAATATAATCCCTAACTAGTCAATACTCATCTTAAGTCTTCTGCAGACACCACTCCCTTTTCTGCAGCTGCATAGACATTAGTACTATGGCTATAGGTTCATTGATAAGGGTTCCAATGATAGAGTCTTTGTAGAAGGAGGAAAAGAGGGTAGGTAGCATTAAGGCTTTAGTTGAAGGTGTGATAGATAATACTTTACTAGTTTCATGCCTGGCTCTTGGAACTGTTCCTGTCAATACCAGTGGAGTCCTTCTTCCCCTTGAGGTGATAGGGAGTGAGAGTCAGGGTCAGGAGGCAGTTTGCTCTTCCATGTAGTTCAGTTGCTCAGTTGTGTTTGACACATTGCAATCCCATGGACTGCCAGGCTTCCCTGTCCATCACCAACTCCCAGGGTTTGCACAAACTCATGAGCATCAAGTTGGTGATACCATCCAACCATCTCATCCTCTGTTGTCCCATATCCTCCTGCCATCAATCTTTCTCAGCATCAGGGTCTTTTCTATGAAGTCAGTTCTTTGCATCAGGTGGCCAAAGTACTGGAGCTTCAGCTTCAGCATTAGTCCTTCCAATGAATATTCAGGACTGACTTCCTTTGCAATGGACTGGTTTGACCCCCTCCAGTCCAAGCGACTCTTAAGAGTCTTTGCTAACACCAGAGTTTAAAAACATCAATTCTTCGGTGCTCAGTTTTCTTTATAGTTCAACTCACATTCATACATGACTACTGGAAAAACCATAGCCTTGACTAGACGGACCTTTGTTGACAAAGTAATGTCTCCACTTTTTAATATGCTGTCTAGGTTGGTCATAACTTTCCTTCCAAGGAGCAAGTGTCTTAATTTCATGGCTGCAGTCACCATCTGTAGTGATTTTGGGGCCTAAGAAAATAAGCTCTCTCACTGTTTCCACTGTTTCCCCATCTATTTGCCATGAAATGATGGGACCAGATGCTATGATCTCATTTTTTGAATGTGAGGTTTTAAGCCAACTTTTTCACTCTCCTCTTTCACTTTCATCAAGAGGCTCTTCAACTGTTCTTTGCTTTCTGCCATAGGGTGGTGTCATCTGTGTATCTGAAGTTATTGATATTTCTCCCACCAATCTTGATTCCAGCTTGTGTTTCATCCAGCCTGGCATTTCATATGACGTACTCTGCATATAAGTTAAATAAGCATGGTGACAGTATACAGCCTTGACGTACACCTTTCCCAACTTGGAACCAGTCTGTTGTTCCATGTAAGATTCTAACTGTTGCTTTTTGACCTGCATATAAATTCCTCAGGAGACAGGTAAGGTAGTCAGGTATTCCCATCTCTTTAAGAATTTTCCAGAGTTTGTTGTGATCCACACATTCAAAGGCTTTAGTGTAGTTAATATAGCAGAAATAAATGTTTTTCTGGAATGCTCTTGCGTTTTCTATGATCCAGTGGATGTTGGCAATTTGATCTCTGGTTCCTTTGCCTTTTCTAAAACCAGCTTGAACATCTGGAATTTCACGGTTCATGTACTGTTGAAGCCTAGCTTGGGGAATTTTGAGCATTACTTTGCTAGCATGAGATGAGTGCAATTGTGCGGTAGTTTGAGCACTGTTTGACATTGCCTTTCTTTGGGACTGAAATGAAAGCTGACCTTTTCCAGTCCTGGGACCACTGTTGAGTTTTCCAAATTTGTTGGGATACTGAATTTAGCACTTTCACAGCATTATCTTTTAGGATTTGAAATAGCTCAACTAGAATTCCATCACCTCCACTAGCTTTGTTTGTAGTGATGCTTACTAAGGCCCACTTAACTTCACACTCCAGGATGTCTGGTTCTTGGTGAGTGATCACACCATCGTGATTATCTGGATCATTAAGATCTTTTTTGCATAGTTCTTCTGTGTATTCTTGACACTTCTTCTTAATATTTTCTGCTTCTGTTAGGTCTATACCGTTTCTGTCCTTTATTGTGCCCATTTTTGCATGAAAATTTCCCTTCGTACTCTGATTTTCTTGAAGACATCTCTACTCTTTCTCATTCTATGGTTTTCCTCTATTTCTTTGCATTGATCACTTAGAAAGACTTCTTTATCTCTCCTTGATATTCTTTGAAACTCTGCATTCAGATGGATATGTGTTTCCTTTTCTCCTTTGCCTTTTGCTTCTCTTCTTTTCTCAGCTATTTGTAAGGCCTCCCCAGACAACCATTTTGCCTTTTTGTATTTCTTTTTTTGGGAACGGTTTTGATCCTCTTCTTCTGTACAGTGTCACGAACCTCCATTCATAGTTCTTTAGGCACTCTATCAGATCTAATCCCTTGAATCTATTTGTCACTTCTATTGTATAATTGTAAGTGATTTAAGTCATACCTGATTTGTCTAGTGGTTTTCCCTGCTTTCGTCAATTAAGTCTGAATTTTGCAATAAGAAATTCATAATCTGAGTTACAGTCAGCTCCCACTCTTGTTTTTGCTGACTGTATAGAGTTTCTCCATCTTTGGCTGCAAAGAATATAATCAATCTGATTTCAGTGTTGACCATCTGGTGATGTCCATGTGTAGCATCTTCTCTTGTGTTGTTGCAAGAGGGTGTTTGCTATGACCAGTGTGTTCTCTTGGCAAAATTCTGTTAGCCTTCTCCCTGCTTCATTTTGTACTCCAAGGCCTAACTTGCCTGTTATTCCAGGTATCTTTTGACTTCCTACTTTGGCATTACAGTCCGCTATGATGAAAAGGGCATAATTTTTTGACGTTAATTCTAGAAGGTCTTGTAGGTCTTCATTGAACCATTTATCTTCAGCTTCTTTGGCCTTTCTGGTTGGGACATAGGCTTAGATTACTGTGGTATTGAATGGTTTGCCTTGAAAATGAACAAAGATCATTCTGTCATTTTTGTGATTGCACCCAGGTACTATATTTCAGATTCTTTTGTTGACTATGAGCGCTACTTCATTTGTTCTAAGGGATTCTTGCCCACAGTAGTAGATATAATGGTCATCTGAATTACATTCACCCATTCCAGTCCATTGAGTTCACTGATTCCTAAAATGTCGATGTTCACTCTTGCCATCTCCTGTTTGACCACTTCCAATTCACCTTGATTCACAGACCTAACATTTCAGGTTCTTTTGCAATATTGTTTACAGAATCAGACTTGACTTCCATTACCAGTTACATCCATAACTGAGTGTTATTTTTGGTTTGGCTCCATCTCTTCATTCTTTCTGGAGTTATCTCTTCACTCTTCTCCAGCATCATATTGGGCACCTACTGACCTGGGGCATTCATCTTTCAGTGTCATATCTTTTTGCCTTTGTATACTCTTCATGGGAATCTCGAAGCAAGAATGCTGAAGTGGTTTGCATTCCCTTTCTCAGCAGACCATGTTTTGTCAGAACTCTCCACCATGACCTATCTGTCTTGGGTAGCTCTACCTGGCATGGTTCATAGTTTGCTCTTGGAACCCCCTTTTAGGACTCGGTGTATATTTTCTTATAGAGACTGGGATGTTATTATCTAGTGTTGAACTATGCTGTGAATGAGCTCGTATAGGATCTTAACCACTATTAATATAATTTTTTCTTAGAGAAAGTACATTCTAAAGTCTAAGAAGAACTTTTGGAACTAACTCTATTTTGTGTGTTTATATGTTTCCTATAGGAAATATAAGATTTGCTGCATTGCTTTAAAAATGAAGAGACTTTAGAAGTCATCTATTTCAGATTCATTTTATAGATGAGGACAAAATTCTGGAAGAAATTTAAGTCTAGTTTGGCTGGAAAAATATCATCCTATAGGATTGAGTCTTTAAGACATTAAAGAAAATCAGTTCTATATACAAACTTATTTATTTTAGGTCCCAAGACTCTTGATTTTTAAAATTTTCATGCTGTTATGTGCCGGTCAAAGAATTTTCCTGGTTACTTTGTTATGAGGACCTGTGCATCAGTAACTAATATTATATGATCTGTAGATTAAAAGATAGTAAGACTTATCTTCTATGTTGTTTTATCAGTTGTATCTAAAATAGTGTTAAAAATATTTTACATGGGACTTCCCCATTGGTCCAGTGGTTAAGACTCTGTGTTACCAAGGCAGGGGGTGTGAGTTCCATCCCTGGTTGTGGAACTAAGAGCCACATGCTGTATGGTCCAAAAAAAAAATTTTTTTTTAAAGAAAAGAATTGATGATTACTCAGAAATAGAATGTGGAAAAAAAAGAAAATAAGTTGTGATGGACAAGTCAAAGCTTAAAATGGCTAGTTATTGATCCTGAACTGATTTATATTAAAATTCCTAGTTTATATTAACCTAAACCTTTATGTGCTTTTGATCTGTAGACTGGTAGTTTATGTTAACTAAAGTGAACAAGAGAAGAATACATGCTCAGACCATGTAGTGTTATTAGTATTCAAAAACTGACCATAATTCAAAATTATCTTTGTTTAGTACTGTAGTTTTCAATTTTTGTGTGATATTTTTTTCTTTATATCTTGTAGTATATCAATAAAACCATTTGAAGGAAAAATATGTTTAATTTTAAAGATGACATTTGAACAGATTTGTTGTCACTGAATGATCTATTATGATGATGATGATAGATGAGAAGTTCCCTTTTACATGTCTTGCTGAAACATGCTCCCTAATAAGTCAAAATAAAAGTTAGAGATATAATATTATACTGAGGATAAAATTTCATGTTGTCAGTGAAGGTACTTTTCACTTTAAACATATTTATTTTAAGATGAAAATGTAGCAGCCATTTTCTATTGCTAGAAAGGAGTTAATAAGCAACTTTTAAGTGTGTTTTTTGCCTTTGACTTAATCAGAATTCAAATCTCAGACTATGGCTTTTCATATCTCAAGATATAAGAGGTTTTTGGTCCTAATTCTCTTCATTGCGCTTTCTGTTAGTCTTCCACATTACCTAATTTTTAGGAATACACAATTTTCATTCATCATAGTCACATAACTATGTCATATCTTATCCAGTATCATGGACTAAATTATGCCCAGAATATCAATATTAAAAATATATTCATTTAGTCTTAAATATTATGTTTCTATTGCAGGCCCTGATATTATATACTTTACATTTATGTTGAACTTTTTAATCATTTTTTGCTGAATAAATATAATCAGTATGCAAAGTATTACATTTTAAACATATACCGTATGTAATTTTGTGTCTAAGTATTTTTGATGACATAGGGCATCAATATTAAATGAAAATTTAATTCATTGATTTGATTTCTTTGAAGATACTTCTCTCAGAAATTCATATTTTACTTGTTTTATGTTGAGCAGAATGAAATGTTTTCCTCTTGCACTTATTGCATCCTTATTTCAGCAATAGGGAAAGCATTCAACATTTAATTTAAAATGAAATATTTCTCCATATAACAAACAAAATCTCACCTGCAAAGTGTGATTACTGTTTGTAAATTTTAAAGACCTTTGTAATTTGCAACTGATAGCTTTAGGTGCCCAGTCCTTAAAAATATTCACACATCATGTTTCAGAAGATATTTTAGGATAGTTTTCAACCCTGCTAATGTCTCACTGAGACTAGAAGTTGATATTGAGAATGAATTTCATTTGAACTTAGATTATTCAGATATATTATGTTTAGATTTGTTTTTATGAAGTAACTTCATTAAATTACTCTGGAATATATGTTGTTAATTTAAAAAATTTGAATCATGATATACTGGACATGTTCTAATGAGACTATAGGAACTCTAAGTTTCCTTTTATTATTAACTAGAGTACTAGTTAATAATACTAGATTACTACTAGATAATAAGTGTATATTAGACTCCAGGATTGAATGATTTTTACAGAACCAAGTAAACTTTTATGGTTTTGGAGAATTTAGAGCCCAGTTGTAGATGAGATTAAGGTCATGAGATTATGAGTCGGTTGGAGAAGGAAATGGCAACCCACTCCAGTATTCTTGCCTGGAGAATCCCATGGACAGAAAAGCCTGGTGGGCTTGGACTACAGTCCACGGGGTCGCAAAGAGTCGGACACGACTGAGCGACTTCACTTCACTTCACTTCACTTAGTTAACTTTGGTTTATTTTCTGATCAACTATGTATTTAAAAAAACCCAAAGAATAGAGATAATAGACCCATTCCTGAATAGAGTAGCATTAACAGAGGATCCTTTGGGTATTATTTCTAAGACTAATCACTTTTCTAAAAAAAATAAAAAATGAAGAGAAAGTGTACAGGGAAATCTTCTTGTTTTCTTGGAATAAAAAGCCTATTCCAGGCTTTTTCAGGTAGTAAAATGCCAATGAAGAATGAATAATGTACAAAGATATCAAAGATAAGTTCAGTTCAGTTCAGTCACTCAGTCGTGTCCGACTCTTTGTGACCCTATGAACCACAGCACGCCAGGCCTCCCTGTCCATCACCAACTCCCAGAGTCCACCCAAACCCATGTCCATTGAGTCAGTGATGCCATCCAACCATCTCATCCTCTGTCGTCCCCTTCTCCTCCTGCCCTCAATCTTTCCCAGCATCAAGGTCATTTCCAGTGCGTCAGCTCTTCGCATCAGGTGGCCAAAGTATTGGAGTTTCAGATTCAACATCAGTCCTTCCAATGATAGGTAAATAAGATAAAAATGACAAAACATCTCCTCTTACCCAAAGTGGACATTGTTCCCTTTTGTCTTCCTATTTAATACAAAGACAACAAGGCTTTGACTCTTACTTATTATCTAGAATAAATGTTATTTTAGAAGTTTCTGTGTGTTTGTTCCCCCCAAGTCAAAAGAAATACTGGATATCATCAGGAAAGGTATTAGAAACAAAATATAGCAGAATCTTGTCCGTAAGCAAAAGCAATATAGCAACAGAACTAGAAAACCATGTTTGAAAAAATTACATTTTCAGAAGGAAATAGAACCAGAAGAAATCCAGAAAAATCATTAGGAAGTATGAGTGGATTCACATCAATAAAGACTAAAAACCTTATAAGTTTTTGGTTTGGAAAGACCATGTGTGAGAGAGGATAAGATTTAAGTATAAGTACTCACAAAAAATATATATATATAAAAGGAAGATAGTTTTAATTATCATATTAGCTCTCCCTGCCCCCCCAAACCTGCAATATTCAGTGGTTTAAGCAGTTTACAGTATGACTTTTGAATTCAAAAGACTTTGATTTACGTCCGGGTTGACACAGTTAACAGCCGTATATACCCATATATACATACATAGACATATATGCATATATAAAAATATGTGCAGGCTTCTTAGGTGGTGCTAGTGGTTAAAGAACCATCCTGCCAATGAAGAGACTTAAGAGATGAGGGTTTGATCCCTCAGTCAGGAAGATCCCCAGAAGAAGGGCATGGCAACCCATTCCAATATTCTTGCTTGGAGAATCCTATGGATAGAGGAGCCTGGCAGACTTCAGTCCACAAGGTCACAAAGAGTTGGACACAACTGAAGTGACTTAGTATGCACACATACATATGTGCACACACATATATGTATGTATAAAGGTTATGCTAGTTATGACATACATGAATGGAAATACTTGACACAGTGGAGCTCAATAAATGTAGACCGAATTAGCATATGTGCCCATATCAAATCCTTCTCTCCAGACTCAGGTTCTTTTAAGGGGAGTTCTCAAACTGGGGTTCATGGATATAAAGTTCATATTATATAAAAATTCTATTCTTTTTTTCTGCTAGAACCACTTAATTTCATCCCTTGCTCCCAAGTCAGGTCATTTCCAAAGTTTAATCCTTCATTCTATTGTACAACCAGAGCAATATGTTTGCTAAATGCATGAGAAAACATTTTGCCATAATCTTAAATCATATTTATTATTCTTAATTACCTTTAGAGAAGTATGAAAAATGGTAAGGTTAAGTCAGTTGCAGTTACTAGGATTTCTAGGGGAATACATGAACATTTTTACTCAGGTGGTTTAGCAGGAGAACATTTTATTAACAATAAGGCCTGTATTGTATTAAGTAATTAAGGAAGTTATTATTAAAACATATGTTTATTGAGCATCCCCTATGTGAAAAGGCACTATTAAAATGTTTATGAGATCTTATGGTTTTCATAGTAATTATTATGTGCCCAAAAGAACCTGCATTACAATAGGCAACTTTCTTCTATTTCCATCCCTGGCTTCCAGCCAAGAGGAGGACCTTTGTCTGTCTCCACTGTGGTTCCCTTAGGACACAGAATTTTTTTCTCACTTGATGCAGGGAAGGATAGTGTTAGAGCATATTTGATAGTCTACAAGTAGCAGATAGCTATCCTGTCTTCTACTCTCATGTTCTCTCCATCATTATCAGAATTCTATGATTAAGAATTGTCAAGGACACCATTAGAAACTTTTAAATAATTTGTTGTTTAATTTTTAGCTATGGAAATAAGATTTTTATGATAATTTTATGACATTGTCATAAAAGTGAATCATACTCTCATGCTTCTAATGTAGTGAGTCTGTAGTGTCCATTAGTGAGGTTATCATTAAGTCTCTATGCTCAAGAAATAATTTTTCCCCATGAGTTAAATGATGAGTATTTTTCAGAAAGTAAATATTGCAAAAGAAATATTTTTAAGTTTTAGAGAGGGAGAATATATATATATGTGTATATATATATATATATATATATATACTGTATTTTTCTAAGAAATTAGCGTTAACATAAAATAATCTTAAAATACAAAAGTTTTAAATTTAGTTATAATTTTCATATGCTTATAAAAGTTTTGGATTTATTCTTATATATTGCATATATATTATGTTATATATGTTATATACATATATTGTTTGTTTATGTTGAAATGTGTGTGTATAATGAAACTTCATTAATGTCAGGTCTGTTTGAGTTAGAAAAGCTTTGACTAATGGACTATTTTCAAGGAATTGGAATTTTATTACTCTTTAAAATAAACATGGTGACACAATCCAGGAATATAAAACATTTTGCCATGATCTGTTGTTAATTTCAGGCTCTAACTTATTTTAGTGAATAGGTAAAGATGATTTGTATCTATGACACTATATGCTTATATTTAAATCTTGGCTTTCTCAGTTCAGTTCAGTCGTTCAGTCCAGTCGTTCAGTCATGTCCAACTCTTTGTGACCCCATGAATTGCAGCACGCCAGGCCTCCCTTCCATCACCAACACCCAGAGTCCACCCAAACCCATGTCCATTGTGTCGGTGATGCCATCCAACCATCTCATCGTCTGTCGTCCCCTTCTCCTCCTGCCCTCAATCTTTCCCAGCATCAGGGTCTTTTCCAATGAGTCAGCTCTTTGCATCAGGTGGCCAAAGTATTGGAGTTTCAGCTTCAGCATCAGTCCTTCCAATGAACACCCAGGACTGATCTCCTTTAGGATGGAGTGGTTGGATCTCCTTGCAGTTTAAGGGACTCTCAAGAGTCTTCTCCAACACCACATTTCAAAAGCATCAATTCCTTGGTGCTCAGCTTTCTTTATAGTCCAACTCTCACATCCATACATGACCACTGGAAAAACTGTAGCCTTGACTATATGGGCCTTTGTTGGCAAAGTAATGTCTCTGCTTTTGAATATGCTGTCTAGGTTGGTCATAACTTTTCTTCCAAGGAGGAAGCATCTTTTAATTTCATGGCTGCAATCACCATCTGCAATGATTTTGGAGCCCAGAAAAATAAAGTCAGCCACTGTTGCCACTGTTTCCACTGTTTCCCCATCTATTTGCCATGAAGTAATGGGACTGGATGCCATGATCTTAGTTTTCAGAATATTGAACTTTAAGCCAACTTTTTCACTCTCCTCTTTCACTTTCATCAAGAGGCTCTTTAGTTCTTCTTCACTTTCTGCCATAAGGGTGGTGTCATCTGCATATCTGAGGTTATTGATATTTCTCCCGACAATGTTGATTCTAGCTTGTGCTTCCTCCAGCCCAGCATTTCTCACAATGTACTCTGCATATAAGTTAAATAAGCAGAGTGACAATATACAGCCTTGACATACTCCTTTTCCTATTTGGAGGCAGTCTGTTGTTCCATGTAAGATTCTAACTGTTGCTTCCTGACCTGCATGCAGGTTTCTCAAGGGGCAGGTCAAGTAGTCAGGTATTCCCATCTCTTGAAGAGTTTTCCACAGTTTATTGTGATCCACACAGTCAAAGGCTTTGGCATAGTCAATAAACAGAAATAGATGTTTTTCTGGAACTCTATTGCTTTTTCCATGATCCAGCAGATGTTGGCAATTTGATCTCTGGTTCCTCTGCCTCTTCTAAAACCAGCTTGAACATCTGGAATTTCACAGTTCACATATTGGTGAAGCCTGGCTTGGAGAATTTTGAGCATTACTTTACTAGCGTGTGAGCTGAGTGTAATTGTGCAGTAGTTTGAGCATTCTTTGGCATTCCCTTTCTTTCTCATACCTTGGCTTTCTATTTCTACCTTAAAATATTAGAAACTTTATAAAATGGTCTACACTTATTATAGAATATTAAAGCAATACAAAAATGTACAAAAGAAAGATAAAAAGTTACCTCAAATTTTGCCTCCTTAAAATATCTAAGTAACATTCAGTAAGTTTTCCAGACATATTCCAACTATGGAGCAAACAGATGCTTACAAAGGAAAACTGCTTTCACAAAAAATGGGATCATATTATACATATACTGTATTTCATAAAATTATTAAATTTAAGGTTTGTCAGAATTAAAAAAGAAAATGTTTCAATATAACTGAAGAAATATCTCAACATCAGATGTATCTTTGTAGCAAGACATATTAATTCCTAAAGCTTCTTTTAGAGAAAAAAAAGATGAGATTAAGGACACTAAAAAGGAAAATCACCAATTTCAACTTCAGATAATATTCTCTGCTATGGTAGTTAATTAATTTACACTTCCTTCCTCTCCCCTGCGTTATTATTTTCTTCCTATATTGTAACATGAACTACTTTCTTTTTTTTATATTTAATAGAATTTCAGGTCTATTTTTAAAAAATTCTCTTCAGAATCAGTGTTATAAATTGTTGCATCCTCATTGTTTTCCTAGTTTTCAGTTTTTTTCCCAATATTTTCCTTTTAACTTCCCCAACCATTTAAATATGTAAAAATCATTTATTAGCCCTGAAGCCATGAAAAAATAAGAAATGAACTAGATTCAGCCAGTGGGTCATTGTTTGCCAATCCCTGAGTTATAGTAGTAACATATGTTCATTTGGGTGTTTTTTGACTTAATAGATTTTAAACAATATATTATTATCTCATTCTAGAAGTATCAGTTCAGTTCTGTCGCTCAGTTGTGTTCGACTCTTTGCAACCCCATGGACTCCAACATGCCAGGCTTCCCTGTCCATCACCAACTATAGGGGCTTCCATATAGCTCAGATGGTAAAGAATCTGCCTGCAGTGCAGGAGATCCAGGTTCGATCCCTGATCCCCTGGAGAAGGGAATGGCAACTCACTCCAGTATTCTTGCCTGGAGAGTCCCATGGACAAAGGAGTCTGTCGGGCTATAGTCCACAGGTTCACTAAGAGTCGGACACAGCTGAGTGATTAACACTACTATGCTTATCAACAGATGGGGTCATATTTTTACTTGATGGTTATTTGCTGAAAGACAATAATGGGATGGGTAGTACAGAGTGAATTGGGGCAGTCTTAGATACTTTATTTTTTTTTAATTTTTTATTTATTTTTACTTAAAAAATTTATTTATTTATTTTAGTTGGAGCCTAATTACTTTACAATATTGTAGTGGTTTTTGCCATACACTGACATAAATCAGTCATGGGTTTACATGTGTTCCCCATTCTGAACACCTGTCCCACCTCCCTCCCCATCCCATCCCTCTGGGTCATCCCAGTGACCAGCCCTGAGCACCATGTCTCATGCATTGAACCTGGACTGGTGATCTGTTTCACATATGATAATATACATATTTCAATGCTATTTTCTCAGATCATTCCACCCTTGCCTTCTCCCAAAGAGTCCAAAAGACTGTTCTATACATCTGTGTCTCTTTTGCTGTCTTGCATATAGGGTTACTGTTACCATCTTTCTAAATTCCATATATATGTGTTAGTATACTGTATTGGTGCTTTTCTTTCTAGCTTACTTCACTCTGTATAATAGGCTTCAGTTTTTGAACCAACTCAAATGTATTCTTTTTAATGGCCAAGTAATATTCCATTGTGTATATGTACCACAGCTTTCTTATCCATTCATCTGCTGAAGGTCCCATTTGTTTATTTTTGCTTTTATTTCCATTACTCTGGGAGGTGGGTCATAGAGGATTCTGCTGTGATTTATGTTGGATAGTGTTTCGCCTCTGTTTTCCTCTAAGAGTTTTACAGTTTCTGGTCTTATGTTTAGATCTTTAATCCATTTTGAGTTTATTTTTGTGTATGGTGTTAAAAACTGTTCTAGTTCCATTCTTTTGCAAGTCATTGACTAGTTTTCCCAGCACCATTTGTTAAAGAGATTGTCTTTTCTCCATTATATATTCTTGCCTCCTTGGTCAAAGATAAGGTGTCCATAGGTGCGTGGATTTATCTCTGGGCTTTCTATTTTGTTCCATTGATCTATATTTCTGTCTTTGTGCCAGTACCAAACTGTCTTGATGACTGTAGCTTTGTAGAGAGCCTGAAGTCAGGCAGATTGATTCCTCCAGTTCCATTCTTCTTTCTCAACATTACTTTGGCTATTTGAGGTTTTTTGTATTTTCATACAAATTGTGAAGTTATTTGTTCTAGTTCTGTGAAAAATACCATTGGTAGCTTGATAGGGATTGCATTGAATCTATAGATTGCCTTGAGTAGTATACTCATTTTCACTATATTGAGTCTTCCAATCCATGAGCATGGTGTATTTCTCCATCTATTTGTGTCCTCCTTGATTTCTTTCATCAGTATTTTATAGTTTTCTATATATAGGTCTTTTGTTTCTTTAGGTAGATACATTCCTAAGTATTTTATTCTTTTCATTGCAATGGTGAATGGAATTGTTTCCTTAATTTCTCTTTCTGTTTTCTCATTGTTAGTGTATAGGAATGCAAGAGATTTCTGTGTGTTAATTGCAAGGGTGCCCATCTCACCACTACTATTCAACATAGTTTTGGAAGTTTTGGGCACAGCCATCAGAGCAGAAAAAGAAATAAAAGGAATCCAGATTGGAAAAGAAGTAAAACTCTCACTGTTTGCAGATGACATGATCCTCTTCATAGAAAACCCTAAAGACTCCACCAGAAAATTACTAAGCTAATCAATGAATATAATAAAGTTGCAGGATATAAAATTAACACACAGAAATCCCTTGCATTCCTATACTCTTAGATACTTTAAAATTAACATTTGTAATCTTGAAAAATCTCTATTATTCTTTGTATTTTACCCATATCTTTCTTTAGTTTCTGACATTAGATGTTTGGCATGGCTTACAGTGAGACACCTTATGTTATGCCATCTGTGTTGTGATCTGGTCATCTCTGCTTCCTTTTCCTCACCTCAGGCAGTGATTTGGATTAGATTATAGACAAGATGATAGACAACATGATTAGATTATAGACAATCTTCATGTTTCCTCTTTATTTCAGCTCAGCTTCATCTGTAGTTTTCCTCAATTTGAAACTGAAATCAGGTCTTCACTGGAATATTCTCTACTAGTTCTTTTGTTTCACATGCCTTTAAATCTTCAGTTCAGTTCAGTTACTCAGTCATGTGCAACTCTTTGCAACCCCATGGACTGCAGCATGCCAGGATTCCCTGTCCATCACCAACTCCCAGAGCTTGCTCAAACTCATGTGCATCGGATCAGTGATTTCATCCAGTCCATCTTATCCTTTGTGGTTCCCTTCTCCTCCTGCCTTTATTCTTTCCCAGCATCAGGGTCTTTTCCAGTGAATCAGTCCTTTATATCAGGTGCCCAAAATATTAGAGCTTCAGCTTCAGCATCAGTCCTTTCAATGAATATTCAGGACTGATTTCCTTTAGGATTGACTGGTTTGATCTCCTTATAGTACAAGGGACTCTTAAGAGTCTTCTCAAAACACCACAGTTCAAAAACATCAATTCTTCAGCGCTCAGCTTTCTTTATATAGTCCAACTCTCACATCCATCCATGACTACTGGAAAAACTATAGCTTTGACTAGACAGACCTTTGTCAGCAAAGTGATGTCTCTGCTTTAACATACTGTCTAGATTGGTCATAGATTTTCTTCCAAGGAGCTTGCTTAATTTCATGGCTGCAGTCACTATCTGCAGTAATTTTGGAGCCCCCCAAATAAAGTCTTGTCACTGTTCCATTGTTTCCCCATCTATTTACCATGAACTGATGGGACTGGATGCCATGATCTTAGTTTTTTGGATGTGGAGTTTTAAGCCAACTTTTTCACTCTCCTTATTCACTTTCATTAAGAGGCTCTTTAGTTCTTCTTCACTTTCTTCCATAAGGGTGGTATCTTGATTCCAGCTTGTGCTTAATCCAGCCTGGCATTTTCCATGATGTTCTCTGCATATAAGTTAATTAAGCAGGATGACAATATACAGGCTTGATGTACTCCTTTCCCAATTTGGAACCAGTCTATTCTTCCATGTAAGATTCTAACTGTTGCTTCTTGACCTGCATACAGATTTCTCAAGAGGCAGGTCAGGTTGTTTGGTATTCCCATCTCTTTAAAAATTTTCCAGAGTTTGTTGTGATCCACACAGTCAAAGGCTTTGGTGTAGTCAATAAAGCAGAAGTAGATGTTTTTCTGGAATCCTTGCTTTTTCTATGATCCAGTGGCTGTTGGCAATTTGACCTCTGGTTCCTCTGCCTTTTATAAATCCAGCTTGAACATCTGAAAGTTCGCGGTTCATGTACTGTTGAAGCCTAGCTTGGAGAATTTTGAGCATTACTCTGCTAGCATGTGAGATGAGTGCAATTTTGTGGTAGTTTGAACAATCTTTGGCATTGCCTTCTGTGGGACTGAAATGAAAACTGACCTTTTCCAGTCCTGGGACCACTGCTGAGTTTTCAAAATTTGCTGGCATATTAAGATCACAGCCTTGTCTAACTCAATGAAACTATGAGCCATGCCATGTAGGGCCACCCAAGATGGATGGTTCATGGTGGAGAGTTCTGACAAAACGTGGTCCACTGGAGAAGGGAATGGCAAACCACTTCAGTATTTCAATCTTATCACTTTAATCAAAGGATCATTTGATATCCTTAAAGACTGTGGTACATTTTTTTAGATAAATTTATTTCTGCTTGAGGTCTCAGGAGGTGGGTATCAGCTCATAGTGTTCTCTAGTATTCTGTTTGGATTTTAATATATTTGGCATATGTTCTTCCTTTTGTGATATGAACTTGTATATATTTCATTGCTTCAGTGAAGATCTTCTCACTTCCTGTTTTTAATTTTTTTTGGTTGTTTCCAAAGAAGAGTTAAGAAAAAATTGCTTTTACTGCTTCATCTTTGACCAGAATTCTGAATTGCCTCTAAAAGTTATTAATAAATATATCCTCTACTCCTTTCAAGTCAGTTAAGCATTTCCTAACATTTATTATCTGGTATGTGTTAAGACTTGATTAATGAGCTTTATATAACTATTATCACTCACACCCTTAAAAATCCTCTATGTTTTCAGTATTATCTCAGAAATCCAAGGTTTAGAGAAATTAAGTAAATTGTCTCTGGTGATGCAATAGCAGATCCAGGATTAAAATTCAGGTCTGTTAGACTCCAAAACTGTATTTTTTTCTGCTATGCCACATTTAGCTCTTGTCTGAAAGTGAAAGTCACTCAGTCGTGTCTGACTCTTTGCGACCCCATGAACTATATAGTCCAGGGAATTCTCCAGGCCGGAATACTGGAGTGGGTAGCTGTTGCCTTCTCCACGGGATCTTTCCAACCCAGGGATTGAATGCAAGTCTCCTGCATTGCAGTCAGATTCTTTATCAGCTGAGTCACAAGGGAAACCCAAGAATACTGGAGTGAGTAGCCTATCCCTTCTCTAGTGGATCTTCCTGACCTGGGAATCGAACCAGGGTCTCCTGCATTGCAGGTGAATTCTTTACCAGCTGAGCTATCAGGGAAGCCCAGCTCTTGTCTATATAACCACAAATTTTGAATAAGAGATTTTATGCATGTTTCATCATTAGATTTTTTTCACTGCCACCTTTTGCCTAATTTGAATTTGATAAATGAATCTATATATATCATCTACCCATACATATTATTAATAATAATAAGTTCATAGATTTACCTTGATGAATTATATCTGAGTATGCATAGATACACACTATATTAGTAAACATATTCTCTCATTTGGGTTATCGTCAGAGTAACCAATGGAACTTTAGGTTTAAGTGCCACCAACTAGAATAATCCACTAGGGTCTGAGCACAAAGAAAATAAAATTTTTGAGATAGATTATTCATGTACCAATTCATCCTATTCTAATTTAATCTATCATGTGACTTATTTGACCTTCTGAATTGCAAACAAATATAAACCACCTTAGGTAAACCTACCTTACCATTGTACTGGAAGATTATGAATGGTGAGCAATATAGCAACATGAAGGAAAAAGTATGTGTGGGTTGAAGAAGTGAAAGATTAGGCCCAGGCTGTACAGACAACTGTTTTCTTTTCACATCTGGGCAATGATCTGCTTGTCTTGTTTTTTAAAAAATTTCCTCATTGTGTTATAGAGTAACAGAGTCTTCAGATATACACAAACAAAATAGCAAGGCACACTTGTTAGAGGCTTACTTATTAATACTAGCAATGGTGGTAGTACTTAGAGATGGCTTGCCTTTTTTCCAGTAGCATGTCTGGCTATCTGTTGTGGAGGTCTGCTGTAAGATTCTCCAGCTTTATTGTAAGTACTAATTTACTTTGGCACCTCTGCAACTTTAGCTACTACTTACCTGATGGTTAGAAAGTTTTCCGTTGGCATAATGTATTTAATCAGTTTTAAATTCTTGAATTAAAAATATCAACAATAACAACTAAAACTTACATTACTGTCATTGGGTATTAATATTTCAAATAGAATTACAGCTCTGGTAGAAATTGTCGGGTAGAACAGATCATGATCTGTAGCCCCAAAGATATGACTCAGATGAAAAGTGACTCCTTAAGTATGTTGAGAGCGATTGGTTAAGGTGCATCAGGGATGGCAAGTTTTTTTTTTTTGTTGTTGTTGTTAATTTAAAAAGCACTTGTGCTGCCTGTAAGCTAGTGACCACTAGTCTCAAAAGAGGTACTGTAGTAAGTACATGGTAATAGTCAGCCAACTATGAAAAAACTGGGTGTGCACATTTTAATGGAAAGGGAAAGTGCTTTTCTTATGGCTATGAAATCAAAGTCTAAATTTTTTCCCCCTGAGACAAGCTATTTTTATAAGTGCTCTTGTCTAGAGAAGCGCTATCAATTTCTTTTCTTATTTTTCAATTCCTTGGGTTCTCATTCACATACCTTCTCTTTGTTGTGCTTATTCCTGTGTATCTCTCCATAAGTCTATTTCCGCAGATGCTTCTTTCTTACTACCTTTACATCATCCTATTTCACTTAGAAAAGTTAGTCATCAGAATCTTTAAAACTAATACTGGTTTTACACAACTACAGATCCTATCCCGTTGACTTAATGCTTATAACTTGATAAAGAAAACAGGGTGTGAGTGTGTGGTGAGTGTAAGAGTATGTGCCTTGGAACTGTATATTCCTGTACCAGGACTGTAGCCATCCATTCACACATCCTCAGAATACTTCTGGACAGTTTACATTACTTCTTTGAGTCACAGTTTTCGAGATGATGGAGATAATGCTTTTCTTACTAGGTTTGTATAAGATATAAGGGAGATAACTTATGTAAAGAACAGTTAGTACAATGACTATATCATAGTAAATGTGGCACATGGTGCATGTGTGCCTGCTAAGTCGTTTTAGATGCTTCTGACTCTTTGTGACCCAATGTACTGAAGCCCTCCAGACTCCTCTGTCCATAGGATTCTTCAGACAAGAATGCTGGAGTGGATTGCCATGCCCTTCTCCAGGGGATCTTCCCGACCCAGGGATTGAACTCACGTCTCTTTATGTCTCCTGCCTTGGCAGGTGGGTTCTTTACCACTAGTGCCACCTGGGAAGCCCGTGGCATATGGTACTGTTGATCAAAATTATTTATTCCTTCACTTCTTGTGAAGTGCTTCCCTGGTCCCTCAGCTGGTAAAGAATCTACGTGCAATGCAGGAGATCTGGTTTGATTCCCAGGTTGGGAAGATCTGCTGGAGGAGGGATGGGCTACCCACTCCAGTATTCTTGGCCTTCCCTGGTGGCTCAGTTGGTAAAGAATCATCCTGCAGTGTGGGAGATGTGAGTTGATCCCTAGTTTGGGAAGATTCCCCAGAGAAGGCAATGGCTACCCACTCTAGTATTCTGGCCTGGAGACAGTGGAGCAGATTTGAATCTGACTCAGCCTAGAGCATCGACACCGAAGCTGACCTCCTTCTACCAAAGTGTAATATGACCTGAAAAATAAAGCTTTTTGTTATTAAATCACTATGGTCTCGAGGTTGTTGTGCAGTATACAGCCATCTATTGGTATCTGTGGAGAGTTGGTTCCAGATCCTATCACAGATACCAAAATCCATGGATATTCACGTCCCTTATAAAAATGGCATAGTGTGTATATAATCAATGCTCATACTCCCATATACTTTAATCTCTGGAATGCTTATAATGCCTCAGTTCAGTTCAGTTCAGTCACTCAGTTGTGTCTGACTCTTTGTGACCCTATGAATTGCAGCACACCAGGCCTTCTTGTCCATCACCAACTCCAGGAGTTCACTCAAACTCATGTCCATTGAGTCAGTGATGCCATCCAGCCATCTCATCCTCTGTCGTCCCTTTCTCCTCCTGCCTCCAATCCCTCCCAGCATCAGAGTCTTTTCCAATGAGTCAACTCTTTGCATGAGGTGGCCAATGTACTGGAGCTTTAGCTTTAGCATCATTCCTTCCAAAGAAATCCCAGGGCTGATCTCCTCCAGAATGGACTGGTTGGATCTCCTTGCAGTCCAAGGGACTCTCAAGAGTCTTCTCCAACACCACAGTTCAAAAGCATCAATTCTTCGGCGCTCAGCTTTCTTCACAGTCCAACTCTCACATCCATACATGACTACTGGAAAAACCATAGCCTTGACTAGACAGACCTTAGTCAGCAAAGTAATGTCTCTGCTTTTGAATATGCTATCTAGGTTGGTCATAACTTTCCTTCCAAGGAGCAAGCGTCTTTTAATTTCATGGCTACAGTCACTGTCTGTAGTGATTTTGAAGCCCCCCAAAATAAAGTCTGAGACTATTTCCACTGTTTCCCCATCTATTTCCCATGAAGTGATGGGACAGATGCCATGATCTTCGTTTAATACAATATAAATGGTATGTAGATAGGTGCTAGCAGGTGGAAAATTCAAGTTTTTCTTTCTGGAACTTTCTGAAATTAAAAAAAATGTAATTCTTTGTTAGTTAAATCCACTGATGCAGAACCCACAGATACAAAAGACCAAGTGTAATATCATTTGTTACCAATTTCTGTATTTTCAGCTTTTCTGTAGTTACAAAGACCAAAGTCACAGTTGCTTACAATAACGAACGTTGGTTTTTCGGTCATGGTCTTCAGATTGGCTGTGGCTGTTCTTGTATCTGTTTGGCCACATGTCATTTCAATTTGTGATCCAGGTTGAAGGAACAGCCTCTATCTGGGACATTCTGTTTACATTGCAGAGGCCAGGAGTACAAAAGACTGAACAAAACTATGTAGGTGCAAATAGAGCTTCCATAAGGATACAGCATATGTCACATCTTCTCTTATTGTGTTGGCCAAGTCACTTGTCCAAGCCTGACAACAGGGCAGGGAAATACACTCCATCTACTGGGAGGCCCTGGAAGTCATATGTCAAAAAGTGGAAATAGATAGGTGGGAACATAATATAACCATCCCCAGGAGGGTTTCCAAATGTTGGATTTCTTCTGTCTTCACTGTTTATCTTTTCATCCCAAGATTGCTGAACAGGTATAAAATGTAATACATATGGGAGGGGTGATAGATTAATTTCACTCAGGGTGGAACTGTTGGAGCAAATTTCAGCTGAAGGTACAATGGCAACAAAAAAGAATACCGAAAACAGTTAAGTATCAGGAAGTGTGTTGGATCCATGCAGATTGAATATGATTCCCAGAAAGCATTGGGGATCTTAGAAATGTAACTTTATGATGCTGTTGTGTTTCCAGAATTCTAAAATGAAATGGCTATAGTAGTGACCCTTTCTTTCTGACTAATTGCCTAGGTGGATTTTTTTGCTCGCTTCAGTGCTCTAGGAATTTTTATCAGCCTCTTTAAAGTAACTGAGATGCCAGTCAGGATACTGCAATGAAGAGGTGATATCTGTATTTTAGTTGTTGCCCTTAAGTGAAAAGTCCCTTTGGCCATTGGAGCTTCTTCTTTGGATTGGCATCCACTGTACTTGGGAATGAAAGCTCATTAAAAAAGTGTTTTTATCTATTATATAACCTGCCGGAGTTTTCTTTCCCTGCATTTATGCATGTCTGTGGGGGGCCAGAGTGTCCTAGAGGGTGTCTGGGATAAATTCGAACTTAATGCCATATTTAAATTCATTCCATGACCTTAATTTCTCTTCTGTGTTCTATGTCTCTATTTTCTTGTCACTTAGCATCTGAGTCTTATTTTAAGGAACTGGACATAGGAGAAGATGCATTAACATTCAGATCAGTTCAGTTCAGTCACTCAGTTGTGTCTAGCTCTTTCATGGACTGCAGCATGCCAGGCTTCCCTGTCTGACTCAAATTCATGTCCAATGAGTCGGTGATGCCACCCAACCATCTCATCCTCTGTCATCCCCTTCTCCTCCTGCCTTCAGTCTTTCCCAGCATCAAAGTCTTTTCCATGGGTCAGTTCTTCTCATCAGATGGCCAAAGTATCGGAGTTTCAGCTTCAGCATCAGTCCTTCCAATGAATATTCAGGACTGATTTTCTTTAGGGTGGACTGGTTTGAACTTGCAGTCCAAGGGACTCTCAAGAGTCTTCTCCAACACCATAAGTCAAAAGCATCAATTCTTCAGTGTTCAGTTTTCTTCACGGTCCAGCTCTCACATCCATACATGACTACTGGAAAAGCATAGGTTCGGGAAGGTCTGCTGGAGAAAGGATAGGCTGCCCACTCCAGTATTCTTGGGCTTCCCTTGTGGCTCAGCTGGTAAAGAATCTGCCTGTAATATGGGAGACTTGGGTTCAATCCTTGAGTTGGGAAGATCCCCTGGAGAAGGGAAAGGCTACCCACTTCATATTCTGGCCTGGAAAATTCCATGGACTGTATGGTCCATGAGATTACAAAAAGTCAAACATTCAGATAAATTAGTACATTTAAAATTAGTAACATATCATGAAATTTGGAAGAGAGATTTTCTTTAAGAAGTGTAGCCTACTGAATAGAATGTGGAAGACATGATTAATTATAAGTTAGATATTTTCACCCAACTCAGTGAAAATGAAAGCTTTTTTATGTGATTTATCTTCTTTCATCTTCATTTTCTCAAAATTCAGCAAGCAGAGGAGATCAATAGTCTTCCCCTCCTTTTCTTACTAGAATATGTACTAGTCGATCTGAAAACACTTTTCCTTCAGAAGAAAGGTACAGGAATTGCCTGGCAGTCCAGTGGTTCGTACTCCATGCTTCCACTTCAGGGTGCATTGGTTTGATCACTGGTCAGATTCTGCAAATCGAGTGGTGTGCATCCCCTTCAAAAAAAAAAAAGAAGGAGAAAGATGCAACAAGAATTTCATTAGTGATATAAGTGTAAAGAGGAGGTCTGCTTAGATGTGAATAATTTTTGCCTTCAATGATGAATTTACTTTCCTGTCCAGCTTTTGAAAGATAATGGCTTATGTTCATTAACTGAATTCAAGAAGTAGAGAGAGGTTTTTAAAAAGACAGATACACTTCTTTTACCATGGAACATGATTGAAAAAGTTACTATTGTTATTTTTGAAATAAAGGACATGAGTACAGCTTTTACCATTTTTTTTAAACAGTTGCCAATGATTGAAAAAGACAAGATGTTATGATCTGACACACAGCATAACAAATATTTCCCTCCATTCATCATAAGAATGTGTTTCTAGTCTTTCCTTAGCTATGATTTTTCAGGGTGAAGTTTGTGTTTGCATAATGCTTCCATATTTAAATTCAAAAACATATTACAAAGCTCCTGATATACAGAGCACTCTTCTAGGTTGTGCATGTAAAATTAAAATGAAAGAGACAAGTCTTCTCCCCTTGATGAACTTATAGCCCAGTGAAAGAGACAACAGATATTGCACAAATTATTGCAATATATGTGTCCAAAAAGCCCATACTATCCACATGCTGAGGAATGAGAGATTAACTCCAACCCAGTTGGAAAACAACTCTCAGGAGGACTTGGGGAAGGAAGTAGCATTTGTATTCAACTGGTAGAGGTGGAGAGGAGTGGAATTCCACTTGTTTTGAGGAAAGAACATGATCAAAGGGCTGAAGGTGGGAAATGCAATTCAGTTTGGGAAAGCAGGAAACAGTCCTTTTGACTGAAGTTTTGCCTGTGTTCAAGGTGAGGAAGCTGTGAAGGAAACTGGCCAGATTTATGAATCCCTTGAATCAAATAGGAAAGTTTTGGTGTTTATGCTTGAAGGGTAAATTAGACCGAAGTAGATTTTGAGCATAGTAGTGATATGATCATATCTTTATTTAAGGGAGATAACTGAAAAGATTATGGATGGAGTGAGCAATGAATGAACAGAAGAGATTAGAATTAGAGATCTCAATTAGGGTGTTCAGAAGTTCAGATGAGAGACAAAAAGGGTTTAGTTGAGGGCAGTTAGAGGGAATAGGAAAGAGTTAAAAAATTAGAGGATCATTTTGGAGATGGCATAAATAAAGATAAATATTTAATTTGAAAATAAAATAATTTAATGACAGATTAGTTTCTGTACTCAAGATGCATTTTGTAGATATTATTCAGATGATCTGACAACCAACTGGTTATTTGGGAGTAATTTTAGCAGGCTATTTTAAATTAATTCAGTCACAGCAGAAATTATTTTCTTCAGTCTTCTGTGATACCTGGGTATCTGATGTGGCCATTGGTCTAAGTTCTAGTACTGCAGGTGTAATCTATCTAGGTGTAAAATGTACAGGGTTTATTGAAACTGCTTTGCTAGCATGTCTGGCTCTTCCTAAAGCTCATGTAAGAATGAAAGTAAAAGTATTTTGAGTGGTTATAACAAGATCTTGATTGAAGAATTTTCACTTTCATATCATATCCATTCTTTCAACAACCTTGACATAATAAGTATTACATATACACATTTTATTTTAATTTCTATTTTTTAAAATTATGGATGTATGATAACACATTTACAGGAGACTTGGAAAATACAAACAAGGTTACATATAGTTTCACTAAATATTATAACTTTTTAAAGTAGATAAATTAAGATTCTTAGTTGGAGTTTCAATATCAAACTCTCAAAAATTAATGGAGTGAATATACAGAGAAGTAGAAGGATGTAGTAGACCTGAAAAGCACTGTGAACCAATTCAACATAATTAAGATTTATACAATTTTCACACAACAGTATGACACAATTTCTATTCAAGTTCCCATAGACTGTAAACTGAGAGATACTGGAACATATCCAGGTACACAGAACAAGGTGCAAAAATTTCATGGTCTAAAAGTACTGAAATCATACAGCCTGCTCTCTTATCACTGTGGAATTATGTTATAAATCAGTATCAAAGATATATGAAAATAACCCATATATTTTCAAGTGCAGTGTGACATTTACTGAGAGAGATTTTCTATTTAGCCATCAAAAGCCTCAATAAAGTTAGACTGAAAAAAGAGAAAAACACAGAGAGTGATTGCAGAGAAGAAAGCATTTAAATGAGGAATTAGTATCAAAATGAGAAATTAATATTAAAGGTATTTTAAACAAAATCCCATGTGTTTGGAAATTAAATATCCACTTTTAAATGATGAGTGTATTGAAGCAATAGCAAGGAAAATTAGAAAATATTTGTAATAGAGTAAAAGTGAAAAGAAAATTTATCAGAATTTGTTGCATGCAGCTGAAGCTACTCAATGCAATTGAACACAATGTGGAATCTTGAATAAAGTATGAAAACAGAGTAGACACTAGCATAAAATTTTTTGATATTTGAGCAAAATCTGTACTTTTTAGTTAATAATACTGTATCACTTGTTAATTTTCTGTTGTTTTCTTTTCCTTTTCTTTCTTTTTTAACAACATGTTATTTGTATTCTCAAAATTGAGTTAGAAGTTTCAGGCCTCATTCAATTTTTTAAAAAATCATTGAGATAATAAATTTTCTAGACTTTTAACAGTAATACTAGATGCCAAAATACATGAAACTGTATCAAAGTTTTGAGTGAATTAAATTAGAACTCTAGCATTCTATTCATACTAAGTCAAACAAATGGAATCAAAATGTCAAACTTTTTTAGCTAGGCAAAAATTCATACACTTTCTAAAATATAATATATATATTATAGATACTATATAGATATATATTAAAAGTTCTTCTACTATGCTTGATAAAAGCTTGAGGAAGAACAACAACAACAAAAAGAGAGAAATTGAAAAATGTAAACTAAATGAAATGAGAGCAGTGAATATAAAATAGAAAAAGTGAAACAAACTAGATGAAAATAAAATGTTTAAAACATCTTTAGAAACAACATAGCTGCTCATTAGAAACACATCTGGAGATCTGGAGAAAAAT
The DNA here is from genome assembly GCA_006408695.1 of Aepyceros melampus. Taxonomy (NCBI): domain Eukaryota; kingdom Metazoa; phylum Chordata; class Mammalia; order Artiodactyla; family Bovidae; genus Aepyceros; species Aepyceros melampus. The sequence continues at coordinate 30,453 of SJXQ01005113.1, forward strand.
AGCAATATCTGGGCATTTGTATTTTTCAAAAAATTTAAAGATAATACTGTCATGCATCTGGATTTTAAAAAGTGATTACAAGTTTTTCTATTAAATGGTAGTTTTAGTGATATAGAATTCTATTATTTTCTGTTGATCAGTCATGCAGTGGTATTAGTGAATAATAGTTACATTATCACAATAGTAACAAATGTTTATCAGTTGTCACAATCAATAATCAGATAAAAAATAAAAGATAATTACAATTGCAAGCCATAGTGGAAACATGATTAATGTAGCAATATAAAATAATTAGATACAATTTGGGGTGTTAAGTAGAGTGATGCTTGAAGGTGAAGGTGAAGTCGCTTAGTCATGTCCAACTTTTTGGGACCCCATGGACTGTAGCCTACCAGACTCCTCCATCCATGAGATTTTCTAGGCAAGAGTACTGGAATGGGTTGCCATTTCTTTCTCCAAGGGATCTTCCCAACTCAGGGATCGAACCCTGGTGTCCTGCATCGCAGGCAGACGCTCTAACCTCTGAGCTATGCTTAAGTAACTGGAAATGCATACCTCCATATGTTCTCATCAGCCCAGCCAGTGTATGTCTTTTGGTTGGTGCATTTAATCCATTCACAGTTAAGAGGATTGTCCATATTCATGATCCTATTACCAATTGGGTTTGTTTGTTCGGCCTTTTCCTTCTCTTGTGTTTCCTGACTAGAAAAATTCTTTTAGTGTTTGTTGTAAAGCTGGTTTGGTGATGCTGAATTCTCTTAAATTTTGTTTCTCTGTAAAGCTTTTGATTTCTTCATCAAATTTGAGCAAGAGTCTTGTTGAATCGGCTTCCCTGGTAGCTCAGAGGTTAAAGCATCTGCCTGCAATGCGGGAGACCCGGGTTCGACCCTGGGTTGGGAAGATCCCCTGGAGAAGGAAATGGCAATCCACTCCAGTATTCTTGCCTGGAGAATCCCATGGACAGAGGAGCCTGATGGGCTACTGTCCACGGGGTCGCAAAGAGTCAGACACGACTGAGTGACTTCACTTTCACTTGTTGAATAGAGTGTCTTGGCTGTAGGTTCTTCTTAGGCTGTCTTCTTTTTTTTTTTTTTCTCCCACTCCTTTTTTTTTTTTTTTTTTTTATTCTATTCTGTGGCAGTGATTTCCAATGTTCTGTCCTCCAAGTCACTTATCTGTTCTTTTATTCTGCTATTGATTCCTTCTTAGTGTATTATTCATCTCTATTTGTTTGTTCTTTAGTTCTTCTAGGTCTTTGGTAAACATTTCTTGCATCTTCTCAATCTTTGCCTCTGTTCTTTTCCCAAGATCCTGGGTCAACTTCACTATCATTATTCTGAATTATTTTTCTGGAAGGTTGCCTATCTCCACTTTATTTGGTTGTTTTTCTGGGGTTTTGTCTTGTCCCTTCATCTGGGACAAAGCTCTCTGCTTTTACATCATGGTTAACTTTTTGTGGTGTAGTTTTGGTTCTAGCTGCTGTTGTAGTTTGTGGTTCTTCTTGCTTCTTCTGTCTGCTCTTACATGTTATACATTTCAAAAGCTTGGGGAAACTGAGAAACAATAAGATTAAATGACATTTCTAAAATTACACAGAGTTACTATAGAGAAAGGAAGAGTGCTTGACTTTGGACTACTAGCCGCTATTGTGTAGCAATGTTACTCTTCTCTTACTAGTTTCCCTTTTGTGTGACTCGTTTTAGTAAAATAACTATGCATAGACATCCCAGTCAACTCTTCCATTCCCTCCAGTTCAATTAAACACAAGAGGGTACCAATAATGTACTTTTGCCTTTTTATCAAAAAATTGATAAAGCACTTTTTAAAATCAACATTTTGCAATCTTACATGTAGATAGAACTTTGCTTTTACATTAAAAATCTTTGTGTGCCGATTAGGAATGTGAAACTCTCAATCAGGTTTGAGTCTCATCCTTCTTTATTTGAGGAATGAAGATCATTCCTTCATATCATTTGGAATTGTGTTTTGCTATGTTATAGTGATGTTCCTTTTGGAATCACAATTCTGGACATTACCTAGCCTCATCAGTAGTCCATCTTTCCCTGACTTTAGATGAGAATTTATAGGTTGCTTTACATTTGTTAGCCTGTTTACTCTGTTGAGAGGATCCTTCCTCTTGCACTGTTATGCTTTATCTCTCATGTCCCTTTTTTCTTTGTGTGTATTTCTTTCAAAGTCCTATGATTTTTTTCTTTTTTTTTTTAGTTATCTGTTTCTTCCATAAGCTCATGTACATTTCCTGGTTATAGACAGGAAATGTCTATACTACCAGACACTGCCAGGATACCTCTGAATGTGAAGTTGCACCAGTGCTTATATCTTTCTCTCTTACTTTCTAACCTAACAACGTTGTATTTCTAGTGAGTTTTTCTTCCGGTATGTACAGTGCTCCTGATTTAGTTTTCTCAGGTCATCTCACTGCTTTCTTGTCACATTTTTCCTTTTTGGATTGCTTATATGTTTTGAAGCACTGACTTCTTTGGCACTGACATTGAGACTATTGATTTTGCTCACAGCAACCCTAGAGTCATTCCCTTCCTGTGGACCAAGTTTGTTTGGACACTGGGGTGGTTGGAAAAGTGCCTTTTCAGATACTTTCATTATTTTCCTTTACTTTTTTCCCATTAGTGATTTGCTTTATTTACATGAGTCTTGTCTATTAGTAGAAAGAAGGCTCTAAGCCAGAAGTTCTCAAATTTCTAGGTTGATGGTATCTTTAGTGTCAGTAACTTTTTTTTCACAGTGGCTCTGGTCTAAAAAAAATACCAAACAGTTCACTTCAGAACTTAGTTTTTTCCTTTTTTGCTTTATTAAAAAAAATTCTTTTTTAATTAGCAGATAATTACCAATCAATAGTTTGTATGAAACAACTTAAGTTTTTATGTACCAAAAATTTAGTTGATCATGACATCCAGTTCCATCACTTCATGGCAGATGGGGAAAGAGTGGAAACAGTGGCAGATTTTATCTTTTTGGGCTCCAAAATCACTGCATACAGTGAACACAGCCTTGAAATTAAAAGACACTTGCTCCTTGGAAGGAAAGCTATGACAAACCTAGACAGTGTATTTTTAAAAACAGAGACATCACTTGCCAACAAAGGTCCATATAGTCAAAGTTATGGTTTTTCCAGTAGTCATTTACATATGTGAGAGTTGGACCATAAAGAAGGCTGAGTGCTGAAGAATTGATGTTTTTTAATTGTGGTGCTGGAGAAGAGTCTTGAGAAATCAAACCAGTCAATCTGAAAGGAAATCAACCCTGAATATTCATTGGAAGGACTGATGCTGCTCCAATAATTTGGCCACCTGATGTGAAGAGTCAACTCATTGGAAAAAAACTCTGCGGGGAGGGAGGTGGGAGGGGGTTCAGGAAGGGGAACACGTGTACACCCGTGGCTGATTCATGTTGATGAATGGCAAAACCAATACAATATTGTAAAAAAAAAAAGGGAAAAACTCTGATGCTGGGAAAGACTGAAGACAAGAGGAGAAGGGGATGACAGAGGATAAAATAATTGGATGGCATCACTGACTCAATAGATACGAGTTTGAGCAAACTCAAGGAGATAGTGAAGGACAGGGAAGCTTGATGTGCTGTAGTCCATGGGATTGCAAACAGTTGGATGTAACTTAGTGACTGAACAACAACAACCAAAGACTTAGTAGCTTTTTGAAAAAACAATCAGGTTAACTGGAAGTAAAAACATTAGTTCAATTCATTCTTAAATAATCACAATTGCTAATGACATGTGTATGCCTTTGGGGCATTGCACAACTTTTTCAAACACTGAAAGCAGATTGTGTATTGCAGTCTTCATTTCCCGTACCATACTGATTTTAGGTTTGTTGCCTTTTATAACTACCCCTAAAAACCAGCTTTGTAAAGATATGATGTCATATAAATGAATGTAGTATGATGTAATGTTGAAACTGTGAACTACTTTTATTCTTTATTTTAAAATTATTTGGCCACAGTGCATGCACGGCTTGTGGGATCTTAGTTCCCTATGCAAGGATGGAACTTGGGCCATGGCAGTGAAAGCATTGAGTCCTAACCACTGGATCACCAGGGAATTCCTGTGAACTACTTTTAATTGATCATTGTAGCTTACCGAGTGATCAACAAATATTGTGTAGAGCTATACTTCTCTTAAATAGCTAAAATATCTTAGTATTTCAATGGATTCTCTATGGCGCATTGAGGTACCTTGGTGCGTAGTGTAGGAACGATTGCTTTTGGTGCTTTTCTTTCGTTTACCATGACAACATGTTTTTCTTGTATATATCAAAGTATCTGTAAGTTGGTAGGTACTTATTACATTTTGGTTGGTTTCCATTGACCTTAGGCAAGCAGTTGTTTCACAGAAGCTGAGATAAAAAAGGACATACATACAATCTGTAGTTCTGGTATGACGTATTTTAAAGTGCAGTACTTTGCTGAGTTGTGTTTTGCCATGCGTCTTGCTTTCCTCTTAAATGAATTTTGACAATTGTAAGGCACTCATAAGGGCTTGTCAGAGGCATGGTTGAAAACCTTAATCTCCTCCCATTTGTTTTTAATGTGAGGAACTCATCTTAGACATCTGTTCTAAGAAAAACAATTAGAGAGAAATTATGATGCAGTGGTCTTATCCCGAATGTTATTTTGCAACTTGGCTAGCTCCTGTGCTTTTAAGTTTTAGTAGCATAATAGCCTTATTTCAAGGTAAACACTGGGAGGCAAGTGTAGCTTCAGATTTTTGTTAGTTGACTGAGTCACTTTGTTCTGATTCACCACTGCAGACAACCAAACTGGGAATATGTATTTAGTTGGAGGATGCAGGGGGTAACATCTGCTTTGCCAGCACTGAATACACTATGTGTAGAGTTCAGGTATTGCAATCAAAGAAACAGGTAAAGCCTGGGCATATAAAAACCTTCTTTCAAGAAAGTTTTGATACATTACAGTTCTGTTTTGACTTGGCCAGATTATTTATTTATTTTGCTTAAAAAAAAAAACAATTGGTTTAATCCTCCCTAGAGTGTTAAGTCGGAGAAGGTGATGGCACCCTACTCTAGTACTCTTGCCTGGAAAATCCCATGGATGGGGGAGCCTGGTAGGCTGCAGTCCATGGGGTCGCAAAGAGTCGGACATGACTGAGCAACTTCACTTTCACTTTTCACTTTCATGCATTGGAGAAGGAAATGGCAACCCACTCCAGTGTTCTTGCCTGGAGAATCCCAGGGATGGGTGAGCTTGGTGGGCTGTCGTCTATGGGGTCACACAGAGTTGGACATGATTGAAGTGACTTAGCAGCAGCAGCAGCAGCAGCAGAGTGTTAAGTGCTAACTCAATGTTTTACTAATTATGCAGAAGGAACCCCAGATGGTTTCTGAAGATAACACTGTATGAGGGGGAGCACTGGTGACTAAAACTGGTAAACTTTGTAGGTCCATGGTCATTATCATCCATAGCAACATGTGCTTTTGTGACAGAAGAAAAGACAAGTAAAACTTTAGGGAATAAGTTCTATTAGTTCTGAGGAAAGAATTTAGGTTGTTTGTAAACTGTCATGCAATAAGGAGGCATCATTTAGAATGACCCCACTGTTGTCATTATAATCATCAAAGAAATGTATTTGTATGTATTTCCTTGGAAACTTAAATGTTTTCCTCTTACCATCCTTTTCCCTAATAATCATCTCAAATTGCTAATTTATTTTTCTTTTTTCAACAGAATAAGAATCTTAACAGATAAATTTTTTTTTCTGGGTTTTGTTAATTTGCCTTCAGTTAGCCTGCAAGAAGAATTTCTGTCCCTCCCTCTTGATCAGTTTACCTACACTGAAAAATGGAGAAATAAAATTAATTGCTATATCAGAAATGTCTCTGTAATAGAGCTCAAGTTTAAGGCAAAAGTGATACTAGTCTCCAAGATGTGATTCATATAACAACAATAGCAATGTATAAATTCTTACTGAAAGAAAGAGCCAGAGTGTTAATAATCATAATTTTCCATAAGAAGATGAGCTCTTACTAAAGCGAACTTTGATTAGTTAAACCTGGAAGTTTAACCAAATTGTCCTTTGTTTTTTACACTGTGGCATAATGAAAAAAAATTATTGAAGACTTAGTACTAAGATAGTGTATAAATTTACAAAAGGAAAGAGAAAATGCTGATTTATCTTTGAGATTTACAATCTAAAGAAATGCATATTAAAACAATTTAAGAGTTGCCCTGTTAAAACAGGCTAGGATCAGGTGCTTAATCAATATATGTTGAAGGAAAAAAATACAGTTGTACATTGGATTAAGATAAATAAGGCCACTTATTCCAACTGGTCCAGAGTAATAGATTTTTGATTTGAAGAAACAAGTAAATAATTAATTAACTGTAGGGTTAGGTTTGAATTTAGGAGCTTGTAGTCTTCAAAGTTTGTGAGCAGATGGGTCAGAACAATGCTCTAATCTACTAATTTGAGGATTAACAGCTTCTGAATTTTGAAAGTGCCAACCTTTTCCTTTCTCAGGTGCCGTACATTCCTGTTTGATCTGATGTGACATGAGATTGGTAAATGTTTCATATCTTCCATGACTGTACACAAAATGAGAACTGTAGATAGTTGAATTAGCTTAAAAGACAGACATGAGATTAACTCAAATGAAGATGACACTCATAAAAACCACTTTAAAGTTAAGTTTGAAATATTGAGATGAAACGTCCTGTTTAAGTGATCTAGGGTGTTGCCATGAATTATTTTTAGAGAAAAAGGGGTCAAACTGAAGTGAATGATCTGCTTGAGTAGCCATTTTACTGCAATCATTTTGCTTTAGCACAAATAGTTAAGTCAGCTGGAAGAAAGGACTGTTTTTTCCTCAAGTATGCCCAGTTAAAATAAAATAAAATAAAAAATTATTTAAAATTACAGAAAGAGGGAGTATACGTTTAGTGGGCCTGTCCGGGCAGGGTAATGACTTGTTCTCCTGTCATTTATATGATCTTGTTCTATAGTGCTTACTCTGGTATTCATTAGCACAGGACTAAAGTGTCCCTCAACCTTGCTTTACTTAACATTATTTTGTAGTATCTTTGAAAAACAGTGTGTCATCTTAAAGACACTTCCATATATTGAGCTCATCATACCAGGATGATAAATTCTGAAATTTCATTCAGTTGTACTGACTCCAGGGAATATAAAAGACATTTGTAGCTAATATACTTACTATGCATAAGACAGTATACTTTACAAATAAAGCCTTACCAAGTAATCTTTATATTTTATTATTATTCATAAGATTAGATACTATATTCAGGTATTATGAGTACTTATGTGACACTCAGTTCCAAATATGTTTATTTAAATAGGTCTTATGTATATATGGTACAAGTTTATAAAGGTACAGAAGGTATAGAGTAAAAAGTTAATCTTCTATTTATTTCCTGCAAGTCCCTCAGTTTCCCTCCCTGAAAGCCATGTCTATAACCAGTTTCTTATGTATCCATCTAGGTATATATCTTTGCTTTTTTAACACAAATGGTATTATATTATATGTATTTGTCTGTATCTTGCCTTTTTCATTTCCGTAATATGTATATTGAGGATATACTTATCAGGGCATATAGAGCTTTCTCATTCCTTTTAACTGTCTACATACTATTTTAATGTATTAGTATACTATAACTTATTTAAACCCTTGTCTTAAGTGGACTTTTTGGTTGGTTCTAAACTTTTGGTACTATTATTAACAATATTGTACTGAATATCCTTTATGTTCATGTACAAATACACCTGCAGGAAAAATTTCTAGAAATGGAATTGTGGGTGATAGTTATATGCAATTTAAAGTTTAAATTGATGTTTTCAAGGTGCCTTTTGTAGATGTTGTGCCCATTTGTACCCCTAACAATAACATTTGAATGCTTGTTTCTCCACATGGCAAACCATACAGATGAAAACATCTCATGGTTTTAATTTGCATTTTTATCATATTAAAGTAGATTGTTTTATGTTTAATATCAGGCATTTAAGAAAAATCTGTTTTTAACCTTTGTATTAAGGAATATATAAACTAAGATCATGGCATCCGGTCCTATCACTTCATGGCAAATAGATGGGGAAACAGTGGAAACAGTGACAAACTTTATTTTGGGGGGCTCCAAAATCACTACAGATGGTGACTGCAGCCATGAAATTAAAAGATGCTTACTCCTTGGAAAAAGAGTTATGACCAACCTAGACAGCATATTAAAAAGCAGAGACATTACTTTGCCAACAAAGGTCCGTCTAGGCAAAGCTATGGTTTTTCCAATAGTCATATATGGATGGGAGAGTTGGACCATAAAGAAAGCTGAGAGCCAAAGAATTGATGCTTTTGAGCTGTGTTGTTGGAGAAGATTCTTGAGAGTCCCTTAGACTGCAAGGAGATCTAACCAGCCCATCCTAAAGGAAATTAGTCCTGAATATTCATTGGAAGGACTGATGCTGAAGGTGAAGCTCCAAAACTTTGGCCACCTTATGTGAAGAACTGACTCATTTGAAAAGACCCTGAATTTGGGAAAGATTGAAGGCAGAAGGAGAAGGGGATGACAGAGGATGAGATGATTGGATGGTGTCACTCACTTGACGGACATGAGTTTGAGTAAGCTCTGGGAGTTGGTGATAGACAGGAAAGCCTGGTATGCTGCAGTCCACGGGGTCACAAAGAGTTGGATTGAGTGACTGAACTGAACTGAAGGTCTATCTTTATTATTTTGTATACCAGTAATTTGCTCATTTTCATCACTGTGTAGTATTCCACTATATGACTGTATCACAGTTTACCCATTCTACTATTGACAGACATTTCTGTTTCAGGCCAATATGAATAATGCTGCAATAAGCTTTCTTGTGCACTTGTTTTCATCTCTTTGGGGTAAATACATAAAAGTGGAATTGCTAGATCATAGGATGTGATATTTTTTATCTATAGCAGATAATGCCAACTATTTTACAATTTATACTTCCATCATCAATACATGAGAGTTGCTGTTGTCATATACCTTTTCTCATTATTGAGATTATCGGTCTTTGTAATTTTAGCTTTTTGGTGGGTATGATGTAATCTTTCATTATGATTTTAATTTGCATTGCTCTAAACATTAATGAAGTTAAGCACATTTTTGTGTGTTTATCAGACATCTGGAAATCCTCTTTTGTAAAGTTCCTTTTTCATTTTTTTCTGGCCTGTGTTTCTATTCAATTGCTTGTCTTTTTCTTACAGATTTGGAGGAATTCTTTTTTTTTTTTTGAAGGAATTCTTAATATATTTTGGATTCAAATCATTTTATAAGTTGCCTTAGTTTCAGTTCAGTTCAGTTCAGTTGCTCAGTCGTGTCCAACTCTTTGCAACCCCATGAATCACAGCACACCAGGCCTCCCTGTCCATCACCATCTCCCAGAGTTCACTCAAACTCACGTCTGTCGAGTTGGTGATACCATCCAGCCATCTCATCCTCTGTTGTCCCCTTCCCCTCCTGCCCTCAATCCCTCCCAGCATCAGAGTCTTTTCCAATGAGTCAACTCTTCACATGAGGTGGCCAAAATACTGGAGTTTCAGCTTTAGCATCATTGCTTCCAAAGAACACCCAGGGCTGATCTCCTTTAGAATGCACTGGTTGGATCTCCTTGCAGTCCAAGGGACTCTCAAGAGTCTTCTCCAACACCACAGCTCAAAAGCATCAATTCTTCAGCACTCAGCTTTCTTCACAGTCCAACTCTCACATCCATACATGACCACAGGAAAAACCATAGCCTTGACTAGACGGACAAATAATAATGGCAAAATAATGTCTCTGGTTTTGAATATGCTATCTAGGTTGGTCATAACTTTCTTCCAAGGAGTAAGCGTCTTTTAATTTCATGGCTGCAGTCACCATCTGCAGTGATTTTGGAGCCCCCCCAAAATAAAGTCTGACGCTGTTTACACTGTTTCCCCATCTAATTCCCATGAAGTGATGGGACCAGATGCCATGATCTTCGTTTTCTGAATGTTGAGCTTTAAGCCAACTTTTTCATCTCCTTTTTCACTTTTGAGAGGCTTTTTAGCTCTTCTTCACTTTCTGCCATAAGGGTGGTGTCATCTGCATATCTGAAGTTATTGATACTTCTCCCGGCAATCTTGATTCCAGCTGCGTTTCTTCCAGCCCAGCATTTCTCATGATGTACTCTTACATTGGACTAAATGTATTTTCAAAGCTGTCAGAGAAAGATCTGAAGCAGAAGTTGGCAGGATGTTTAGGGAGCACTTAAGATGAAATACTTGCCAGAACTAGTTAAGCCTGAGCTCACATGGAACTATTATGGGGCTGGCTAAAATCACCCAGACTTCCTAGGTGGTGCAGTGGTAAAGAATCTGCTTGCCAGTGCAGGAGACCCAAGAGACATGGGTTTTAGCACTGGATCAGGAAGATCCCCTGAAGTAGGAAATGGCAACCCACTCCCGTATTCTTGCCTGAAAATTGCATGGACAGAGGAACCTGCCAGGCTACAGTCCATGGGGTCACAGAGTCAGACATGACTGAGCACATATACACAAACAAACACTAAAACCAGAAGTGGGCCACTCTTAAGTAGGGGCACCTAAGTTTTCAATGTCTTAAAAATCTTACCTTGAATTCATGAGGATATACTTAAAAATTTTTTGAATAGTATGTTTTGTTTGAGAAAGTGATGAAAGGTATAGATAATTTCTCCAGGAAAATACACATGCTTATATACAACTTTTTGGTGTTCATGGAACCTCTGAAATCTTTCCATGGAACCTCTAGAGGTTTATTGATCTCAGGTTAAAAATTTCTGGTTATTGCTTTACTTTTTAAATTTGGATCTATAGACCATCAGGAACTAATATTAAGTATGATGTGAGGGAGGGAGTGAAGTTTTATTTTATTTTTCCACATGGATATTTAATTGACCCAGGATTATTTATCAAAACAAGTAAACAAACAACATCAACCCCATCCTTTCTCCACTGCTCAGTAGTGCCAACTTATAACTTTGTTGTAAATGAAGAACCTAAACCTGCTTAATTTTTTCATTTTCTTCTTCAGGGCTCTCAAATCTGTTCCTTTGTGGTGTTTTTCCCCCAACCAGGGCCAATTATTTTCTGTCCTATTACTAGTATTTTATGTAATAAGTTTTGGTATCTGGTAGACCAAATCTATCCTTTGTGTTCTTCAAGATTTTCTTGGATTTCATGAAATTTCAATTCATTTTCATTGAATTTATAGATTAATTTGTGGAGATAGACTACATTAAAATTTTGAATCTTCCAATACATGAACACAGATTACAAACTTGACAAACTCACTTATTAATTATTATTATTTTTCTGTAGATCCTTTTGAATTTTCTATCTATATAATCATATCACCTGAATTTAAGGACAATTTGATTTCTTCTTTTTCAATTCTTATGTCTTGTGTATTTCCTTTTCTTGCCTTTTGGTACTGTTGTGATGGTGGGTGCTCTTATTGTATTCTCTATCTGAAAGAGAAAACTTTCAACATTTTACCATTAAGTATGATAGAATGATATTTGCTTTAAAATAATGTTTATTGTACAGTTATTGTAATCATTTGGTCCACCCTTCTAAATATATCGATTTTGTCAAATTTACTGATTGTATTAAACACTTTTCAATTTTTCCTGTTTTTAAAGTTCACTTATGTCAAGAGAGGTCTTTAAAAGTCTTCACTCTGATTATGAATTGTTTATTTTGCTTTATATTTATGCCAAATTTAGCTAAATATTGTAAGAGTATACCATTGTGCATGCTACGTTGCTTCAGTTGTGTCTGACTCATTAGACTCCCTGGACTATAGCCCACTGGGCTCCTCTCTCCATGAGATTCTTGTGACAAGAATACTGGAATAGTTGCCATGCCCCTTCCAGGGGATCTTCCTGACCTAGGGATCAAACTTGCCTCTCTTATGTCTTCTGCATTGGCAGGTAGGTTCTTTACCACTAGTGCCACCTGGGAAGCTCAACTATACCATTCAGTTCAGTTCATTTCAGTCACTCAGTCGTATCCGACTCTTTGCGACCCCAGGAATCTCACCAGGNGTCCATTCTGAAGGAGATCAGCCCTGGGATTTCTTTGGAAGGAATGATGCTGAGGCTAAAGCTCCAGTCCTTTGGCCACCTCATGCAAAGAATTGACTCACTGGAAAAGAGTCTGATGTTGGGAGAGATTGGGGGCAGGAGGAGAAGGGGACGACAGAGGATGAGATGGCTGGATGGCATCATGGACTCGATAGACGTGGGTCTGAGTGAACTCTGGGAGACGGTGATGGACAGGGAGGCCTGGCGTGCTGTGATTCATGGAGTCACAAAGAGTCAGACATGACTGAGCAAATGAACTGAACTGAACTGAACTGAACTTGGATATAGGCTTCCCTGGTGGCTCAGATAGTAAAAAATCCACCTGTTATACAGGTGACTCAAGTTCGATCCTTGATTTGGGAAGATCCTCTGGAGAAGGGAATGGCTACCCACTCCAGTATTCTTGCCTGGAGAATTCCATGAACAGAGGAGCCTGTCAGGCAGGCTACAGTCCATGAGATCACAAAGATTCGGACACAACCAATTGACTAACACTTTTGGATATGGGCAGAGAGATGAATTGCTTTTAGTGAGTAGAATATGGCAAAGGTGTCGGGGTAACACTCTCATTACATTACATTATATAAGACCCTATCTGTTATAGCAAGCTTGCCTATTAATTTTCCTTGCTGACTTAACAAAGTGACTGTACTGGGAATGCCCCATATGGGAAGAAATTGTGAGAGGCCTCTAGGAACTGCAGATGGCCTCTAGAAGCTGAGGTTGGCCTCTAGATACTGAGAGCAGATTCCAGCAGGTAAAATGCAGCAGTAAGTCAGAGCTCTCAGTCCTAAAAACTCAAGGAAATAAATTTTCTATTTAAGTGACCTTGAAATCAATCTGGTTAAACTTAAAAGATAAAAACACAAACTGGCTGACACCTTGTTCTCCACCTTTTGAAACCCTGAGAGATTCTTCTAAACCATACCAGATCCTGAATCAGACCCCTGAACCACAGAAACTGTGAGATAATAAAGAGCACCATGCTCAGATGTTTATACTGCAAAGAACAGATGTGAACACAGGATACTTGGTACTGTGTTTCTTCTAGGCAGCACTGACATAAGTGCCTCTCTTTTCCTACTAGATGCAATTAGAAAGGTTTGGAAAGAGAAAGCAGACAGAAGCCATACTGTTATTATTTTTTTCCTATAGTTACAGTAATATAAATACACACAGAAAAAGTCTGTTGTTTTTAACGGATTCTAAGCTGATAGGTTTCTCACGAATTTAATGACAGACTCTTCTCCTACTCATTACTCATTCATCTGCATAACGACTGTGGTAATCAGGATTTCTAGTTGTTTAATACTGATGGATACACAGCAGGAAAAAAAAAAAAAAAAGCTTGATGGAGACCTGAATATACTGATTTTAATACAGGTTCCTTCTCAAGGCAGGAAAGAGAAAACCCACAAAGTTAGCTCACAAACATAGAGCATGTATACCAGCATCTAAGTTGGTAATATCTGCATTTTGGCTTGAAATATCCTGTTTATTGAAACCTCTGACCTCACTATTTAAAAAACCCACATGCTGTTTTCCACTCCAAGTAGTGCCAATAGCATAATCCTCAGGTCTCATCATTGATAATTTTGCTTTACCCTTTTGATCCTAACAGGGAACAGTTTGACATAACACAATCACTTGTCCTTAAGATTGATAGAATATTAGTCAAGATGGTAATAAATGCATTTAACTTACCAAATCAGAACTATATGTAATAATTGATCATAGTCTTCTGGTGAATACGTTCTATTCCACTTATTCTGTGCATTCTCTGCTTCCTCTTGCAATAGCAAACAAAATGACCAAATTGATCAATGTAGCATCCATTCAGGGAGAAGGAAATGGCAACCCACTCCAGTATCCTTGCCTAGAGAATCCCATGGACAGAGGAGCCTGGTGAGCTGCTGTCCATAGGGTCACACAGAATCGGACATGACTGAAGCAACTTAGCATGCATGCATGCACTGGAGAAGGAAATGGCAACCCACTCCAGTGTTCTTGCTTGGAGAATCCCAGGGGCAGAGGAGCTTGGTGGGCTGCCATATATGGGGTCACACAGAGTCGGACATGACTGAAGTGACTTAGCAGCAGCAGCAGCAGCATCCATTCAATATATAGTGATACTCTGTGACAAAAAGTAGGATACAGAATGACATATTCCAGGACATAAATTATTTTTTCTTGTCATACTTTTTTTTCTCAACTGTTATCATTAAACACTTAGCATGTTAGCCTATATCCTTGTATTCAGATGCATAAACTATTTGTAATAAACTAAAATAATTCATGTAATATTGATCAAGATGACCTTAACATCTTCCTCAGCTTGACTAAACTTTACACAAGTTTTTTTTTTTTCCTGCCTCTAGCTCTGACCACCTTTTACTTAGAGCTTTACTTTAGAAAATGTGTAACTGCAAATTCTTTCTCAGCTTCTTGAATGGAGATAAATCCCCCAGTCTCTTGCAAGTTTTATAACCCTGGAATGTCGTCCCCAAGGACCTGAGAGCTATTCCATTAAAGTGTAACCATCGAGAAAGATAGGATTTTAATTTTCACACAGAGAATCCTCCTGTTCTCTTTGTGAGAACAGGGGTCTAACTTCAGTAAGTTGTTTAGTCCCTAAATCATTGACTCTTTTTGACCCTGTGGACTATAGCCCGCCAGGTTCCTCTGTCCATGGGATTTCCCTGGCAAGAATACTGGAGTGGTTGCCATTTCCTTATCTAGGGAATCTTTCTGAATCAAAGATGGAGCCCAGATCTCCTGTATTGGCAAATGGATTATTTACCATTGAGCCATCAGGGAAGCCAATTTCACTGAGTGCCGATTAGCAAAAGCACATGGCCTAATCACAACCTCAGTTCAGTTCGATTCAGTCGATCAGTCGTGTCTGACTATTTGCGACTCCGTGAATCGCAGCATGCCAGGCCTCCCTGTCCATCACCAACTCCCGGAGTTCACTCAGACTCCTGTCCATCAGGTCAGTGATGCCATCCAGCCATCTCATCCCCTGTCATCAAATGACACCTTTCCATTATCCTTTGCTTCATTCATCCCTTATACAATACAGTGTCCATACAATACCATATTTGTGACATGGTATTGGTCATATGTGTAAGCTGATGAAATAGGTTTTGGTGAGAGATTTGGCTGTAGCCCTTATTTGCATGACCATGAGTCTATGAATTCAGTATGATAGTCCTGTAACCTAGCTCGTGAAACTGTTGCTAAGCTATTAAAATTCATAGATTTTTAGTATTTAAGATGGATGTATTATGGGAAGGTATCAGCATGATTAGCTTGGTACTTTTGCTTAACTTGATAATGTTTCAGTTCAGTTCAGTTCAGTCACTCAGTTGTGTCCAACTCTTTGCGACACCATGAATCGCAGCATGCCAGGCCTCCCTGTCCATCACCAACTCCCAGAGTTCACTCAGACTCTCATCCATGGAGTCCATGACGCCATCCAGCCATCTCATCCTCTGTCGATCCCTTCTCCTTCTGCCCCCAATTCCTCCCAACATAAGAGTCTTTTCCACTGAGTCAATTCTTCGCATGAGGTGGCCAAAGTACTGGAGTTTTGGCTTTAGCATCATTCCCTCCAAAGAAATCTCAGGGCTGATCTCCTTCAGAATGGACTGGTTGGATCTCCTTGCAGTCCAAGGGACTCTCAAGAGTCTTCTCCAACACCACAGTTCAAAAGCATCAATTCTTTGGCTCTCAGCTTTCTTCATAGTCCAACACTCACCTCGATACACGACCACTGGAAAAACCATAACCTTGACTAGACAGACCTTTGTTGGCAAAGTAATGTCTCTGCTTTTGAATATACTATCTAGGTTGGTCATAACTTTTCTTCCAAGGAGTAAGCATCTTTTAATTTCATAGCTGCAGTCACCATCTGCAGTGATTTTGGAGCCCCCTAAAAATAAAGTCTGACACTGTTTTCACTGTTTCCCCTGTTTCCCCATCTATTTCCCATGAAGTGATGGGACCAGAGGCCATGATCTTAGTTTTCTGAATGTTGAGCTTTAAGCCAACTTTTTCACTCTTCATTTTCACTTTCATAAAGAGGCTTTTTAGTTCCTCTTCACTTTCTGCCATA